>CAEGAD010043953.1:0-195497 GCA_903067055.1 Poeciliopsis paucimaculata
TGGAGGGACTTTAAAACTGGTGTTATGTGCTCTATCTTCCTGGTTCTAGTGAGAACGCCAGCAGCAGCTTCTGGATCAATTGCAGCTGTTTGATTGATTTATTGGACGGCCTGTGAAGACGCTGTTGCAGTAATCAATGCGACTAAAGATAAACACATGGATGAGTTTCTCTAGATCTTGCTGAGACATTAATCCTCTAATCCTGGAGATGTTCTTCAGGTGGTAGAAGGCCGACTTTTAACTACAATTATATTGTAGTTGTGTAAATATGGTAGCATGTGAGAGATGCAGTAATTCTTTTTTTGGACATGATGTCCAAAAAAGAAAAAAAAAAAAAAAAATCCAAGGCAGCTGGATCAGCTGTTGATTAAATTATGTAAGCTACGGTATGGAACACAAAACAAGTCAATACTTGAGCTTTATTTTGTTTCCATTACAAATGTGTGCAAAACTTTGTCAATATTCCGCTAATGGTGAAAAACCAAAATTGCACAATTGCTCTATTTCCATAAAATGAGAATTACAAGTAGATAAGTTGTTCGCCATCATCCTCCAACTACTTCCTGTCGTTTTCTTTGTTATTGTTGTTTCCGGCAGTAGTAACATTTTGTTGTTGATCACATGAATTATGTGAGATGAAAAAAGTGTTTCCATTGTAGTTTTGCCAAATAAACTAATTTTGATACAATTGAAATACGACTTCATCTGAGCTCAATAATTTATTTTCATTGAACAAATTTATTGTCATTACAATTTGCACATTTTTAAGGTCAATGGAAACACAAAAGTCAAATTAAATTTATTAGCATCAAAAACACAAAACACTACGAATGAAAATCAGGTGAAGCTTTGATGCATCTGTAAATGTTAAAAAAAAGATGTTCAGTCTGTGTTTCTGTCTGATTTTTGTCGCTCTTTCTTTGAAAATAGCCAACATGTGGGGGAAAAAGCTTAAGTGCTAATTGGATGCCGTCCCATGAGAGCTTGCAGACGTCTTCTTGTCCTCTGTTTGCTGCCTAATGGGATTTCCTCGGCTCACACCTTCTTCTGAATAATGAACATGCTTAATATTCCTGCCAGACGATTCTGACTCCAAAGAAATGAGGTTTAACAATTTACAATTTACCTGGACGACAAAAGAGACTCAAACACATTTTGCGAGACTTTGATGCACATTTGCTGCCAACACTGTTAATATCAGGAAATGTTTTTTCTCAAATGTTTGGATGGTAAAATGCTATTAGCTTCTTCATAACATAATACTTTGTAAAAACCAAACTGTTTTCAAACTATCCTGTCAAGTAGTAAAATCCAAGTTGTTTAGTGGCTAGTTACATTTACTGAATTACATTTACTAGAGTAACTTCTTTGGAGAAAAGAAAATACTTTCAGGAGTATATTTACTGCAATATGAGGAATTTTATGATAAAGTATTTCTGTTCAAACTTCTGGATTTTCTACCCACTGAATGAAAAACAAACATGTTTTAACCAAAAATTCACCAGACTCAGAAACACACCTGCAGGTTTTGTTAAAGTTTCATAATTTTTTTATTGATAAAAACTGATTTGGAAACATTTTCTTTTGCCTAATTTTGTTATTTATATGAACTATTGTCATTTGAAATAAAAATTTAAAATACCAAAATTGCCACTAACATCAAATTAAAAGTTTTTTTTAATCTCTTTTATTACCTATCTACAGTGGTCCGATAACACACTCTGCTGCTGGCTCAGCCCACCGCCCCAATGCAACATTTACACTCCCACGTCAAAATGGCTGCAAACAGATGTACAATTATCCCACCGTACATCTTTGAAAAGCAGAAGTGGAGCGTCCTGCACAACCAACAACAATGCAGCAAGTGGTTTCTGGATGGTAAATCACTAACAAAACGCTTGTCCTTTCCAGGAGTCATTGTACGTTTGTAAGACCAAACGTCCTGGAGCTCAGCTTGGGTTGCTAGGTAACTGGGCTTGGCTCGTGTGGGGTTGCTAGATAATGGTGGATTGCTCATGGATTGTGACTTGACAATCGGCAAGTTGTGTTTTCTTTCTGAGAAAGATGACCTGCAGCATGAATCTATTCAGAAACTCAGCAGCTATTACATTAACTGTGATCGACACTTGCAGAGAATCAGTCATCCGTCAGGATGCCAAGGCATCATTACTCTCCACAGGGCACATTTCTTTACAGCCTGATTAAACTGAATATGCAAATATGGGACCTATTTTTGTGTTACTGTTGTTTATTCCTCCTAAAACAGATAAATCTTTACAGGTTTAACGCAAATAAGATGAAGAATTCTTTAAAAACAAACTTATATTTTATTTTATGAACAATCTGTCTTAAGTAGCTCATTTTCTATGTTTTATTTTCATTTTAATCTTTTTACCATGTGTATTTCTAGAGATAAACATGACTTTGTACAGACGGGAAACAAAATAAAGATGCATCTTTTTCATCTTTATTTTTAATGAGGGCTCTCAGTCATCAAACTGTCACAAGTGTCATTATATTAATCAACTGTAAGCTGCATCTGCTGAGCAATTCATCCACCTCTGCTGTGCTTCAACTGCACTCATTTTATCTGAACTTCTAAAGGTGCTACTGACTGGCACACTCAATTAAATCTGATAACATTGGATTTTCTCAACATTGAATAAATTTACTTGAATTAAAAATTGTTTTTAATACATTTTGCACTGTGATGTTGTGTGTTAAGGCTTAAAATAGGCCCTCAAAATAAAGCCACACGTCCTTATTTCATTATGTTTCATGTAAAAAGAAGCAAAAGACAAACCAGAGAAGGCAAATTTTTAATCACGCTCTTCCTAAAACAGAGCTAAGAGTGTCAAAACCGACTTCGTAGCAAGCAGCACTCCTGTCTTTTTCTTGATTAAATCGCATAAAAAGTTAAATAACAAACAGTCAATAACAAAGAACTTCAACACAGATGTCAAACTTTACCTTACGAAACAGCCAAATAAAATCACACTTCAGAATTTAAGTTAATTTAGTAGAAGCTAAATGTTAGCAAAAGCGCTAACCAAAATGTTACATTCATTTTTAGCAGATTAGCAGAAGTGCGCAAACCATCAATAACCAAAACGTCAAGCACAAATATTGAACTTTATTCAACCGAAAGTCTCTAAAACCGCCAAGTAAAAAGACTTCAAAATGTATCCAGAAATATTAATTAAGTGAGAGCTAAGTAAGTTAAATGCTTAGCTAACGTCTCAGTTAGCTAAAGCACTAACCGAAAAGTTTGCACTTTAGCTAAAGGAAAAATTTAGTCCAGTGAGAGCTAAGTAGCTAAATGTTTAGTCAACTTTTCGGTTAGCTAAAACACATGTTGAAAAGTTAGCTAAAGGTTAGCGCTTTGGCTAATTTTCTGGTTAGTTACACCGCTAACGGAAAAGTTGGAGGTCAGGACGAGTGAAAGGAGGAGAAATAATAAAAAAGTGATAATTATGTGTAGATTTAATGTTTTTACAGTTTGTCAATCCATCTGATGAGTTTGAGTTTCAAAACAGTTCTCTGTAATTGGCTAACTATGGAGCTAAATTGGGGCCATTAAATGTGTTTAAAAGGAAGAAAAAAAATAAGACTGAAAAAAACAAAAAACAGATTTGAAACTGAAAATAAAATTGAATCTGAAAAGTAGTTTTGAAGTATTTTTTTTTATAGTTTAATTTTCTTTTTTTGAAAAAAGAAAACGTACAAGTTAATAATATAAGTCATTATTATTAATCAGTTATTGCTATCGTTTGCAAACTTGTGTGGTGGTTGATCTCCTGGTCCAACTTAAATCTTCTGTGCTCATCCACAATTTTACATTTATATTGGAAAATTATTGAAAATGTTCATCTAGACAGAGAAACAAAACAAACAAACAAAAAAAATTACATGTGAGTATCTCAGGTATATAAACACAGCCAGTATTTATATGCTGCATTAGTTGCTGCTATATTCTTGTTGATTTTATGTAAAACGACTAAATTTAATCAAAATAAACCTGACTTTTTTTTCTGAGTATTTAGTGTGATAAAAGACAACATAATTAATTTTTGATTTCTTAGCTGAATAAAAGACATCAAGCTGAAGGTTCATTACCTTCAAGAAAAAAAGATACATAAAATATTAGAAATATTCTTCTGGCTTTTGACAAAAACGTCGAGATCATTGAGTTGTTGGAGTTTCTGACTCGAAGCTCGGTGAGAAGAAATGAGATAAAATGCTAATTTCATTGTGGGAACAGGTGCCGCAGCATGACATGTCATTAATCAGTCAAAACGTAACAATGAACTCTGAACTTTGAACTCTGCTGGTCGGCTCTTTGACCTCATCGTGAGCGTTTATTTGGAGCTGATTGATGAGGGTTGAACCAGCGAGTCACAACGGAAAACATCCTAATTCTGCTCACGTTACGTAAAAAAGGCCAAAAATCACAAAGATTTCCATGTTCCAGTCAGAATTTTAAAAACGCTCAAAATCAACAAGACAAACGGATTTGGGGATTTAAATGGCCTTTTTCTTTTTCAAAATAAAGTATTTGGAGCGCAGATTTGAGTTTACTTAAAATTTTCTCTCAAATATATACATACACCCCCTTCAGTATTCAAGTTGTTGAGAAGGTGTAAAACTCGAGGCTCGGGGGCCAAATCCGGCCCGCCAGAGCTTCTTAAGTGGCCCTTTTTGAGTAAAACTAAAATATTTGCACTAGAAATTAGACAGAAAATAGTTGGTAAAATGTTGTGATTTTGCACTGTTTGATGACTAAAATCAGTTTTAATAATAATAATAGGCATTATTATTATTATTATTAATAATAATACATTTTGTTACTCATAGCACTTTAAAAGAATGAAGTAAAATTACAAACAGAAGATTAAATACGTCAAATATAATCATAAAAGGAGAAAACTAAAATACATAACATGTAAAAAAAAATTATGCATAATTGAATTGAAAATATTTCTTTTAAGTGTCTCAATGTATTGTGAATTGGCACAATATAAATAAGATTTAATAAGAAGTCATTTCTTATTCTTACTTATCCAGAAAAAAAGCTTAAAAAGTTTGTTTTTTTCACTAGTTTCTAGTTCAAATATCTACATTAAGACAAAAACAAACTTACAAGTAACTTTTCAGCAACATATAGGAGCTTTTAATCGATAACTCCTTTATATAAAAGAAAAATGGCAGATTATTTCACTTACAACATGTTGAGTAACATTTCATGGGCACTGTAGCCGTTCCCTAGCAACCCCAGCCACGCCCAGCCCGTTACCTAGCAACCCAGGTGGTGATCCAGTACGTTTGGTCAGCTGGTTTTTTCACTGTTTGTGTTGGTTTGTTGTTGACTTATTATTTAGAAACCACACTGCAAAAACACAAAATCTGCCCAACTACTTTTGATCTAGTTTCTTGAAGTTAGATAAAATTAACTTACAAGGAATTATTTACTTAATCTTTACTTAACATTATTTACTATATCTTGTTGAAAAGTTACTTCGAGGTTAGTTTTCTCTTATTTAGACTGTGCTAACATATTTGCAGTGGAAACTAAAAATACATGGTAAGATTTTGTGTTTTTGCAGTGAATGAAGCACAAATTAAATACCTCCAACTAAAACAGCCTTTAATGATCCACTTTACTAAATACATTCAGTTAAAACATGTTTACACGTGAATCTTCCAGGCGACTGATCAGTGGGATCCAGCAGAAATAATAATTTATGCAGGAAAATCTCTGAAAATGCGACAGAAGGCGTCGTATGACAGACCAACTGGTACCCAGCAGCTGCTGAGCAGAGAAATCTGAACACTCATCTTCGTCAGAGCTGCTGCTTCACATAAAAACCAAGTCTTCCTCCGTTAACACCCAACCTGCGCTCAGCCAGGTGACCTTGGCTGGTTGTGGGTTACCATGGCGACGCACTCAGACGCCAACAAAGGCCCTTTATATTCGTCTCACCGCAGATATGAATTGCTAAATGCTCCTGCTCACCTTAGAAACAGAAGTTTTCCTGCACTTTTATTTCTCTCTAATAGTTATTAGAGCCTTGGCAGCGTGTCCTTGCTCTTTAACATGTTATAAATAAAAAATTAAAAAATAAAAACGCTGGTAGAACTAGTTCTTTTTATCAAAATTAATAAATTATTGACTTAAAACAAATTTTACTGAAAGCTTATGTTTGCAATTGAAACTAGACATAAATACATAATAAAAGTTTGCTTTTGCAGTTCAGTCACTCTGAAGTAAAATACAGTTAACAACATAAATTATTTTTATTATTGTTATTATCATTATAATTGTCACCCAAATTATCAGGTTTTTTTTTCAGTGTAGAAATTTTTTTAGAACAAACTTTATGGCTCCAATTTAGCTCCATACTAACTGGTTCTTTTCATCAATATTTATGAATTATTCACTTAAAACAAGCTCCTATTTCTTGCTGAAAAGATTTTGTTGGTTTTTTTGCAGTGCCGTCACCTTGAAGTAAAGCACCAGTTAATAATCTAAATTATTATTATTATACAAGCAGTGATTGTATAATAGTACATTTTTGTTGTGTTGCACCTTCTTGTGCAACTTATTTCTTTTATTCTCATCCACATTTTTGAATGTATATATCAAAACTATAGAAGAATTTCAACCAGAAACAGAGACGAGAAAAAAATCAGAAATGTATTTAGTCTGAGTATCTCAGGAAAACAAAAACAGTCGGTATTTGTGTGCTAAATTTACAACAGTAACGCGTAAGGAGGAATTGCTTCTGCTCCGTCCTCGTTGGTTTTATGGAAAAAAACTAAATTTATTCAAAATGAAAGTGACTTGTTGGTGTTAAAGGTGTTTGCAGATCTGCCTCGGTGTGATAATTCACAGATAATTGAAAGTTTCGAACATCCATGTGTGAGTCTGAAGTCATTAGGCCACAAGCTGTGAAGTGATAAAAGTGTGTCTGCTCGCCTGAGTGTGGAGGATGATGATGATGATGATGATGATGATGGTCGTCTGCGTTGGTTTGACGGCTGCTGGCCGGCCGCCAGCAGGCTGCTTCCTGCTGCAGCCTCACTTTCCGCCACAGATGTCTGCGATCACTTTGGAGCAGAAGATTGAGTCTCTACCTGTACAGATCATCCAGGTGAGATTTCTCTCATCAGGCAAACGGATGATTCTCCAGTGTATTAACTCACTAAACAGATGCAGAATTTGTTGTTTCCCAGACAACAAGTTCATTTCCTCATTTCTGCATTTTCTTTCTCTTGAGGTTTTTTCAAAATAAGGAGCCAGTTTTTTGCCGGTTTTCTCAAAATAACAAGTTAACTCTTTATTTTCCTCTAAAACTTTTTCCTGATGGTTTTCTTGAGATAATGAGTTAATTTTCTGATTTCCCCATTTACTGATTCCCATGTTTTTCTTTGATAAGTTAATTTTCTGACAGTTTTTGTGAGATAACATGTTTATTTTCCTGATGGCTAATATCCTGTTTTCTACATATGTAACCAGGTTGTATTTTGCTTTTGTTGTAATTATATAAAAGTATTTTTTTGTTGTCTTTCAGATTGTTCCTTACCTCACTGTATCACCTTTGAAAACTCTGATTGTTTTAACTGTATGATTTCAGGATTCGAAGGCTCTCCTCTTTATTTCTTCTTCTGTGGTATTGTAGTTGAATTGTAAGACCCTCCTGTGGTTGTTGTTATTTTTTTATTTCTTAGTATATCCACTTTATTTCTAAATTTATTAAGTTAGTTTTTATCATCACTATTGTAATACATAAATCTACTCCATAACATGAATATTTAAGTGAACGTATGATTGTAAAGTAGCAGGAATTTACTTTAGTTTTGCTATATTTTTGTTTTATGAATGGTTGCATTCTGTTCATTGTTCTTGTTATGATGCCTATATACTCCAATTGAGCTGAATACACCAATATTAATGCATTTTTTGGTCTCTTAATTAGTAAATATGTCAAAATGAGGCAGAAATTTGGCTGTTTTTCAGCACAAATCCCACCTGATTATTTTCAGCGCCGAATGTTAGCTGGAAAAAGTGTCTCTGTGCTGCCAGGTAAATAGCAAGTCTCCAGCCAGCGATAAGTTCTGACCGGCAGCAGGAGTCAGGGTGGGTCACTGACGCCGTTTTCTATTCTGGGGAATCTGAGGAGCTGCAGGTCTGTAAACATGATGACCGTGAGTCACCTGAATGCATCAGATCTCTGCAGCATCACAAACAGAAAGAATCTGCTGCCTCTAAAAGCTCGTTTCATCCACATCGACAAATGAAATACAGTGAATGTTCCTGGAATATAATCTCAAATTCACCATTCCTTCACATTCTCAGAGTGAGATTCAGGCAGATAAGAACGAAATCTCACTGGGAAACCAAACAAACCATCACTCTATCCTGGAATTTAAAAGCTTCTGGTGTTTTCAAACTAGATTTGGTACAATTTGGGTGTAAATTGCAACATTTGTTACATTTTCAGCTTCTGCAGTTTGATTTCACATTGCTGTGTCAAATAATTCTAAAAAATTGAAAACCTGTTCCCCTCCTGGCCTGTAGGGGCGCTGCAACAAGAACCACTGAATGAAACAACATGAAAACCTCTGCGCTCAACTTCCTGTTCCACACAATGTAAACAAAAATGGAGTCGCTTCAAATTTTTCCATTTCTAATTTAAATCTAGAAATTATATATTTTTTCTCAGACTTTATATTTGATATAATTCTGATATTAACGTTCAAATCCTATGATGTAAATAGTAAAAAACAAGAAACATGACAAATAAAATTATGAGTAAATTTTCGCCCAAAAAATTGAAATTTTAGATTAACCTCAGAAATTTTCTAGAAAAAACGTGGAAATTTCTGACGTTCAAAAGTCCAAATTTTTTGACTTTACAAAATCAGAAAATTTCTATAAAATTGATCAGATTATTGTCCAAATTTTTTACTCACAAATTTTTAACGTTTGAAGCCAAGAAATTTCTAAATTCTTTCTAGAAAATTTCTGAGATTAATCTAAAAATTTCTCAGTCTACTGCAGTATTTCACTTAAAAAAGCCCAGATTTTGATTAAAGTCAGATTTTTTCTTCAGTGGCCCTAACCTTCTTCTTGTCGTTTCAGAAAAGTATATTTAAAAATTTTTCATTGCTTCAAAAACCAATTGAAAACCTTTCAATGATTTTTATTTTTTAGTTTTATGACTTTTCAGGGTTATTTCTGCAGAATATTATAATATTTGCCCTTTGAAGAAACATGTAATTGACTGATCCTTAACAAGAATTTGTTCCAGAAATCCGGACTACAAGGAGTTAAAATTGAGAATTAAATTCCGTAACTCCTCTGTGTGACAGAACCGGGCCAGGTGTTTCCAGGTAAGTGACAGCTGGTGCTACGGCAGTCAGGTTTATTTGGGTTTTTCGTCAATCTGTGATCCGCCGCAGCTGCACAAAGCTCAAATAAACGGTTCTGTTACTGGGAATGAGCACAGCTATTCCAGATGATGTGTTTTTGTTTTTCAGGACGGTGACTCAGACAGTGATGTTTGTAGATCCGAAGCGTTTGCTGAGACTGAATCTGCGGCAGAAATAGTGAGATGTTATGTAAAGCTGGGTGTTTCTGCCTGAGTTACTCGTCTCTGCCTGAGTTGCTCGTCTCTGCCTGTAGCATGCTTTTGCGGCAACTGAACATTTGCTGAACCACCTGCTAAGTCTTTGTGATTGCAAGTGTGTTCTGCAGAGATAAAAAAGGTCTTTACATGATTAAATGGTGCATGAAGGAGATTCTACTAACTGACCATTATGTTGTCAGTCTTTCTGCTCTCCGTTTTGCAGATACTTCCATTAATCTGATAACCAAATGCATTGATGGCTGTTTGACAGCAGGATTATTAGGAATCAAATGGACGGATGAAGTGGGAGAACATTGTTCACAGAAGGACTGAGTCACAACTTTTTTCCTGCGATGGTGATGCATGCAATAATTCCTCCAAATTTTGCAGCTTTTTTTTGTTTTGTGTCATGAATCGAGAATAAAAGTCTTTGGTGCAATAATTACGTTTGGGCTTTTTCTCCCCTGGCCAAACGAATCTGGTGCGATTTCCGTTTTTGGTGTCACCTTGGCTACAGCGCCAAGTGTCTCCAGCTGGGGTTGAACAGAATATAGAAGTGGCAGATTAGGAAACAGTTAGGAGCTGTCAGTGATCCTCCTCCCCTTTGCCATTTGTGCATCATCCCTGCAGAACAAACACATCAGCGACAGGCTGCTGCTTCCCACTGCCTTTATTGTTTTATTGCACAAGATGAAACAAAATATAACAGCAACTTTTGATGTGCATGCAGAAAAAGAAATCTCCTTCCTTTAAATAATAGACTAATGCATGAGTGCGACTTATTGGGTATAATAATGGGGAGAGATCAATACCAATGGCACTTTCGTGTGGACCACTGATTGTACCAATCAATGCAAATCACTTGCAATATTTATCATAAAAGCCAGATGGATGTGAAACGGTCTCGGTTGATGCTGGAATAATGATCATGATTGTCATGATGGATGAGGCGCAACACACACCAACACAAACACACCCAGGATGTGAACTTCGACCCACAAACGTGTGTGTGTTTTGCAGGATATTTTAAATGCAGGTTGAGATAGAGAAAGATGTTACACTGCAAAAAATGTTTAGTAACTCTTTTTCTGTTAAATTTAGAAAGCTTGAAAAATATTTAAATGGCAGTTTTACGGATGGAAATTCACTTTCCACAAAATCACAGTACAATATAGATCCAGGAAATATAGGAAGTTCCTGGATAGTGTATGGCAAAGTAACCGGCAAGTACAATTAAAGCTAGAGGAAAGTATCTGATAAGTTCTATGAATGATCCAGGAATTTAATCAGTTGGTTCCTAGAATAGTACCTGGCAGGTTTAGAAAAGATACCAGTCAGTTCCATAAACTTTCCAAAATTTTCAACCAGTAAGTTTCTACAAAGTTAGATATCTGGTAAGTTTAAGGAAAGTACCTAGAAAGTTTTCTAAAGGTACCTAGTAAGTCTTGAAAGAGTAACCTTTATGTACAGTTAAATTTGCTGGAAAGTACTTGGTAAGTTTTCTGAAAGTAACCACTTAGTTCCACATACTTTCTGTCAATTTAAACATGTAAGTTACAGGAAAGTATCTTGCAAGTATTTCCTCCTAAGGAAGTAAGATGCAAAAACAGTTAATCTGCAAAGTTCTAGGAATGCAACCAGTTAGTTCCAGGAAAGTACATGGAAAATTAAACCAGTAAGGAAGGGTGTCTAGCAAGTCTAGGGAGAGTAACCCATAAGTACAAATACAGGAAAGAACCAGGTACGTTTTGAAAGAGTAGCCTGTAAAAATGGTACTTTCTTGAATGGTTAAACCTTCAAAACAAAAGTACCTTGTAGGTCCAAGGACAGTAGACAATTAGTTCCATGAACTGTTCACAGATTTAAGAGAGCTACAATATAAATAAATTAATTAATCTGAGACGTAACAGTCTGAACATAAAAACCTGAACGTAAACAAACGAAACAGAAAATGCTCTACGGTCGTTTCCAGATCAATATCTGCCTTTCATGAGAAAATCTGGTCAGTCTGTGAAATGCCTTCCCAAAGAGAGCCTGCTCTGCCACAACCAATCAATAGCTGCTCGTATGCGCTTTAAACCCAGCATTATGAGTCCACAAGAAGACACATGTAATTTGTGAGCCAGCGCTGCGGAGGGAGCACAGGGGAAATAATTGTGCAGCTGCGCAGGGCAGGAAACAAACTTATGTGTGCTTATGACCCACAACTACTGCAAACAGATAAATTATAGACTGAGCAGCACTTTGAGGTTCAAATTGCTCTAGAATTGCACTGCATGGTGCCCATTCAAAAATGTATGAGAGTGAAATTACTGGAACATTTATTTGGTGTTGTTAAAGGTGGACGAGGAGCTCAGGAGAATTTTTAAGTCATGAAACTGAAAACAGCTACACAAATGGACACCAGGAAATATGGAGCAACAGAGCACAACAAGGAGAAAATTACACAAAAAACTTAATCTAATATTGTTAAAAGCAACTGTTTATAAAAGCGATTTGAGAAAACTCCATTTATTTGCGTGTGTACATGGGAAAATGGAGATTTATGGTAAATAATGCTTATTTTTGCAGGATTCCCAATCAACGTTGCCTTTTGTTTGGCTGACATAGATTATAGTTTTGAAATATACTGCCCCCTTTGGGTTTGGCATGTTTTTGCAAGTTCATGTGGATGAAAACTTTTCTGAAACCGATCCTGTGTGTACAACATTTTTTTAAAGTGATATTGCGTAAATACTTGTTTTCAAAAAGAACCAGCTTTAAAATTACAGGGAATCCATAGATTAAACTAATATAAACAGCAAAGAGAAAGGAACATTAATCTAAGAAACCCAACTCTAATACCAAATAATAATAATTCAAATAGTAAACCCACAGAAGAATGAACCAAGACTAAATATAAAATAAAAAAAGATTAAAACAGAAACACAATCTGAGTCTAAGGCTCAAACATCAACACATTATATTTTCCTAATGAAGTAGAGGAAGAGCAAACCTTTATTCCTAAATCAAGCAAAAAATTAATGTTTTAGTCTATAGTTGGGATTATAAAACAGAATTTTACATGTTAATTTGACTTCTAAGATAGCGTTGCAATTATCAAGCTCATTTCGTCTGAGCTTGAGAGCAGCAGCCTTGAACAAATGTTGACTCGTGTTGCTTCACAACCTCTTTCTTTCTGAGCTATGCAGCAATTTTTACTGCAGGATTTTTGCTTTTTTTTTTTCAAAACAATCCTCACAAATCCTTACAGTTTTTCCTTCTGTGTCATACGCTGTCATATGGAGTAAGTTTGAAAAGGGAACAAACTAAAATGGCAAGAAATAAAGAAAGCAAAGAAATGATCAAGAGAATATAACTGAAACTAAAAATAATCAAAACATACACAGTTTATGATTTATTTTAAGATTTTATGTGATAAACCAGGACACATAAGAAAATTAATTTAAAAAAACGTTAGATATTCCTATTTTTGCCTGAGTAAACTGTCTGATTATGTACAAAATAAACCACATTAATGAGACAATCATAAAATTAGCTTACATTATGTTACTAATAAAAATAAATATACAATTTTATACTGGACCAGTGCTTAAGTAAATCTGACCACATATATCACAACTACTTTTTAACCTAAAATCAAGGGGAAAACATCCATAAAATTGCCTAACTTATTCGAGGAAGAATCTAACGGATGATAGCATTTAAGCTAACAGCGGTTAACGGTCGTCCTGACGGTAGTTAGCATGTAGGCTAATTTTATAATAAAGTATGTCTGGTTACTGTGAGTAAATGAAGAAAAAACAAAACGTGCATCTGACACTGACAGTAGACTTCTGGTTTGTGTTACAGAAGATATTTTTATAATCTCGCTGAGCCTGAGCCGTTTACCGGAAGTGCTTCACCGAAACATTTGGCACAACCTACCGTGATAATTTAGAGTCTCATTGTTTCTTTTTTTATGAATAGCAAAAGTCTTGACTGTTTTTAAACATATTTATTTGCATTATTTTTGTTTTTAAAATACCAAAATTAATACATAACTTTTCACTTTAACCCGCCATTCTTAAATCGAACTCAGTATTTATCTTTTTTTAAGTGTTGAGTAATTTTTTAGACTCTTCATTTTTACTTTCCCTTGAGTAAAAACCTTTTACAATTGGATACAAATTTTGCTTACTCTCTAACACAACCATTTAATTCACATTAAAAGGTTGTTCCCGTAAAAAAGCTGTAAAAATATTAAAAAGCAGCTTCATTAACGGAGGGGAGGTGAAGCTCATCCGCAGCTGTTAATGTGTTTATTTATAACAGATAGTGATGAGAACCGCGAGCTGCGCTCCAACACCTCAGGTCACGTGACCATGAGGCTGGCGCACAAAGCGCCGCTTTATAACCGCCCCTCTGCCGAACCAGCGCACAGCCAGCCTGGCTCTGATGCTTCCCGCGTCTGTCTGAAGGATCCAAACGGCATTATCCTCCTGCAATCATCCCCATAGCAACAACTGCTGCTAATTAACTCGCTTTTAAGGCTTTCCTCACCCGGATTTTGCACTTTTTATTCCCACAGCATGGATCACTGCGGGACGTTTGGAGCGAAACAATGAAGGTTTGTGTTTTTCAAACTTTACTACATGAATCTATTATTAAAATTAATAAATTATTTCTCATTTGCATTTTTATGTAAGTGCTGCTCCTGAATCATTTGGTCTTCTTATTGCTAAATAATTATGTAAATCTGAGTGTAAATAATTCATATCCTGAATTCTGTCAAATTTTAAAGGTTCATTCATATTCTTAATCCCCGGAGCTGGCCCCCTGATGCCTAATTAATCTGGTGATTACTGGATTAAAAACAGCTTTAATGCGTAATGACCTGATTTAATTAATAAGAATGCCCCTGGTTTCCTCCAAGCCCTGAGGCTGCAAAGGTTCATCAACTGTTCAGTTTCCCACTATTGTCAGGGATGCAACTGAGTCGGATGCGTCCCTAAATTTGATTTTTTTCTTTAAATTTGAAACTAAAATCACTTTAAATAAGAAATAATTGCATTCTTAAAGGGGAAGTATTATGTAAAAAAATATTTTTTAAGCTTTACATCATCTTATAATGTTATTCCCTCATCAGAAACTTACCTGGAGTGCTGCCTTGATTTGTTGTATGTTTGAAAAAATTCTGATCAACTAATCAGAGCAAGGAGGCGGGTCTTAGCGCTGTCAATCACAATCTCTTATGGCACTGCTCATCCTTCTTCCACCAGACCCCCACGCTCTCTGCTATGCTGCATGCTAGTTAGCATAGCCACTGATGACGGTGAATAAAGTTTTCCTTTAATGGCGAGTTGTTTCTCCGCCATTAGGACATTTAGCAGTGACTGCATAAGGGTGATGGACAGCGCTAAGACCCTCCTCCTGGTTCTGATTGGCTTCTTTTGCATTTCTTCTAGCAGCTCAGGGAGGACATAGATATTTTCACAGATTATCTGTCTCAACTTATTCTGTCACTGCATGGTGACTGTTTGAACAAATATGTAAAAGTTAGATACTGCAGCTTTAAGTTATATTTAACATATGTAATATTTTTACAACTGAAGTTACCATAGTTACCATTGTGTTATAAAACGGTACTATCATAACAGCCCTTTAATGGAAACCAAATATTGTATTATCTTTTAGATGTTCTTCACCTGATGCTGTTACCCAACTCTTCACTGAGCATCTCTGCCGCCATGAAGCTGGCTGCACACCGGATGGCTGGCACGGCTATGAGCGCGCTTACGACAGGTGTGCAGTACCTGGGCTCCAACGACGCCAGCTACGATGACCTCTCCGACGACTCCGGACTATCGAAGAACGGCTTCGTCCTTGGAACTAAGGAGGTGATTTTCACCGCCATTTCTCCGGCTTTTCCCACCAATATCTCGGGATTAGCGCTGGGTAATGTCACCGCCGTGGAGAGCGTCGATGCGCCGCAGTGTGCGGAGAACTTAGCGGACAACCTTGAGTGCTTCATGATCCTCACCCCAAGTCAGCAGCTTGCAATCGTCATCTTGGCACTCACTTTGGGTACCTTCACCGTGTTGGAGAACTTTATGGTTCTGTGTGTGATCCTCCACTCCCAAACGCTTCGATCTCGGCCTTCTTACCACTTCATTGGCAGCCTGGCTGTGGCCGATCTCATTGGAAGCATCATTTTCGTCTACAGCTTCTTGGACTTCCATGTTCTCCACAGGAAGGACAGCCCTAACGTTTTCCTCTTCAAGCTGGCCGGAGTCATCGCCTCCTTCACGGCCTCCGTCGGCAGTCTCTTCCTCACCGCCATTGACCGCTACATCTCTATCCACAGGCCAATGGCGTACAAGCGTATCGTCACCAAGACGAAGGCAGTGATCGCCTTCAGCATGATGTGGACCATCTCCATCGTCATCTCGTTGCTGCCGCTGCTCGGCTGGAACTGCAAGCGGCTTGGCTCCGTCTGCTCGGACATTTTCCCTCTGATTGACCGGAGGTACCTCATGTTCTGGATTGGGATAACGAGCGTCTTGGTGTTGTTCATCATCTACGCCTACATGTTCATCCTCTGGAAGTCGCACCACCACGCCGTCCGCATGCTGAGCCGGACCTCCCAGAGGAGCGTGATCATCTACACCGCAGAAGGCGCCAAAGTGCAAACGGTGAGGCCCGAGCAAGCCCGGATGGACCTCCGCCTGGCCAAAACTTTGGTCATGATCCTGGTGGCCCTGATCATCTGCTGGGGTCCGCTACTTGCCATTATGGTTTACGACCTCTTCGGGAAGGTGGACGACTTCATCAAGACCGTGTTCGCCTTCTGCAGCATGCTGTGTCTGCTCAACTCCACTGTGAACCCCGTGATCTACGCCATGAGGAGCAAAGACCTGCGCAGGGCCTTCCGCAACATCTACTACATGTGGCGCGGAGGCTCCCAGACCCTGGACAGCAGCGCCGAGAGCGACTGGACCAGCAGGAGCATGAGAGCAGCCGCCGCCACCGCGGCAGCAGCTGGCAGGGCGGAGAAAAAACGCGGCCGCCGTGAGAAAACTGAAGCGAAAGTAGCTCAGGTTAGAGTTTCTGGAGGCACGGAGTCGTATACAGCAGAGCCCGTCTGAAACCAACGATGCTTCTGCACAACTGTGACACTAACAGTCTTGTTTGGTCTCTGACCTGTTAGCTTTGTTAGCCTACTCCAAAATGTGCCATAATGACAAGAAAAAAAGAAATAGGATTTTATGGATTAAAAAGAAAGATGATGATACTTTTAGACCTCGGTCATATGACTTAAAAAGACCCAATTTTCGATTTCAATCGATTTTTTTCTTTTCTAAAAGATGGACGGACCACTAGGGCCATAATAAGGAAAAAAATGAAAATGAAAAAAATTACAAAAATAAATTCATAATATTTAGAGAATTAAGTCTGAACAACATTATTTTCACATAATACTATGACTTTATTTTCATTACTTTGACTATTCTCGTAATTGTATGTCTATTCTTGTAATTTTATTTATTTATTATTTTCTTAGCTTACTCTGTAAAACCAATGAAAGAAAATATTTTCAAGAAGTGGATTTTATTTCAATCATGTGATTAGGCCAGGCTACCAGAATGTTTTGTTTAATTACGACGACAACATAATCAAAATATTAGCAGAATAAAGACAATTTTACCAGAAAATCCTTCTTAAAATGGCAAGAAAAACGTCTGCTCAGAATTATCAGGGTCTGAAGTGACTCAGTTGTTTGCACAATCGTTTCACTTCTAGTACTGATAATAATTTGATTTGATGTTGTGAAAACATTCAGTATTATATGTAAAATTTACAC
This sequence comes from Poeciliopsis paucimaculata, assembly GCA_903067055.1. NCBI lineage: Eukaryota > Metazoa > Chordata > Actinopteri > Cyprinodontiformes > Poeciliidae > Poeciliopsis > Poeciliopsis paucimaculata. The sequence goes on from CAEGAD010043953.1 coordinate 17,473, forward strand.
CAAAGTATAACTTCATAAGGTGCTCAGCAGTGCTCATTTTAATATTTGGTTATTTGTCATAAAATTACTACTTTATTCTTCTAACATGATTGTGTTCTTGTAGTTAAAAGAAGAATAAATATTAAACCAACCCTAATATTGTGACCTGAATTATTGTGAATTCAGGTCAAATTTGGACTTTGACCTGAATTCAAAGTCCAAATAAACAGAAGCTTTAAAATACGCTTATCAAACAAAATGGCGTCTTTGGGCAAGAGGACATCACTCGAAAATCCAGATTTTCCAAAAATTAAGTACTCAAAATTTCAATTAACTGACAAAATCTATTTATTCCTAGATTTTTTAATAACTAAAAACATTTTGATGAAGGACATTTTTGTGTTGGAGGATCTACTGATGCTTTTTTGCCTTTGCTCTTGTTTAAAAAGTGAAGATCTTTTCAGCTGTGATGTGTTGTATTTTATTCATTTTTACTGCATAATACTGCAACATTTTGACAGTGATCTGTTGTGAAAATATTCTTTTATTTTTTGCTTTGGTGATTATTAATTGTATTTATTAAAGAAAGTTTTAATCCTGCACTGCATCATTCCTGTGCAAAAGCTATTGTGCCACTGTGTCACATAACAGTATTTACAATCCAGGAAGTACTTGGTAAGGTGTGAATTTTATCTATTTTTGTCCTAATTTGGTTCAAATGTTGGGTGTCTTTTTAAAATAAACTGAATATCCCAGCTTATCGCCTTCTGTTGATGTTTTTTATTAGTTAAAAGCTTTGCTTATTTAAGGCCGCGCTTTGCAGCCTTTCCTTACAAACTGCCTGATTAACAATGCAATAAAGTTAATTTTATTACTCAAACTGGTTTAAAAGTTTAAATGAAAGGAAACCCAAGAGATTCCAGTAAGTGACTGACCATCTCTCTTTCTGTGAACTCTTTTAATTTCAGGATTCAAAGCCAGAAAATGCAGCTCCCTGGAGCTAAGCTGTGACTAAAGGCAACTTTTTACTGTTTTTAAGCATATAAATGTTTGTTTCTGACTCTGCAAACTGTCGGGCATCACCAGATCAATTTAAATTTTTTATGGGTAATATTGCCATCTTGTGGACATATGTAGCAAATTGTTTTACTTCAATTTAAGAATGTAAATTCTTTAGTAAATAGATTTATTGCATCTTTTTATGTGTCAAATTTACAGCTAATTAAAACTCAAAGCTCAGTTTCTCACAAAATAATGTTTTAGTCGCAGATATATTATAATTTAAAATCTCTAGCTGTATGTTAGAAACATGAGAGACTATGGAGTAGGAGGTTTTTGCGGTCGTGGTTGAGGAATTAATATGAATTAAAACAACATTTAATTTCCTTTTGGGATCAATAAAGTAGCTTTGAATTTGTTAGCTCCTCCAAGTTGTGAAAACAATAACTTGTTCTCATGGTTATGCATCACAACAAGTGGCTAAAAGTAAAAAAAAAAAAAGAAAAAAAAAAAGTAAAATCAAAATCTGACCAGATCCACAGCATCCAGAACTATATGGGGTAATTATTCAAACAATCATTTATTAACAAAAGTCTAGAAAAAGAACCAATCAAAACTAACCTAACAAAGCTATTCCAATCTTTTTAGTTTAATGTTTTTATTTATTTTATTTTTTTTTACTTTTTATTTTCCCATATTTTTTTTATAAATTTACCATTTCCCCCCAATACAATTAGTCACTTGTATTCTCCCATGTCACTACATAGCCCAGAATGCCTAGCTTCCGGGTTTGACTTGTGACGTCAGGAGGCGGAGACGCCGACAGCCTCGTATCAAAAACAAGCAGCTAAGTAGCGTTAGCTCGCAGCAACGCTATCTGCAGACCAACAGTTGGCCCGCAGCTGGCTGCTCGGCACTTTAACTTCTGGAAAACAACTCTCCAAGCAGAACCAAGTCAACCCCTCTGGTCGGAACTACTTTCGCTTAACAGGTAAAACAAATTATTTCCACATAAACGTATGAAGTAGTCCGGGGTCAGCGGTAGTGTAAGCTAGTGTTAGCTCTGTTTTCTTTTTGATTATTGGCTTCTAGGCGAAGCTAGCGGCGGATCGCTGCTGTTAAAGCCTTCCCAGCACAGTCTGTTCAACACGTACTCCTTCAGGAAAAAAACAAATAAAATAAACCGTTTTAACTCTTAAAGTCGCTATGTGAAATACCTGGCCTGATTATTGTTGTTTTCCTGCATTTTTTAAAAGCCATTCTTTCTTTGACAACTTCCAAGTCATGGCGTGTGGAGCCACCCTGAAGAGAACCATGGATTTTGATCCACTGATGAGCCCCGCGTCCCCCAAAAGACGGAGATGCGTCCCGGTGGCCCCATCGGCTTCCTCCCCGAGGCGGTACCTCAGCATGGAGCCCTCTCCATTTGGAGAGTCGTCGTCCAGACTCAGCGCAAGTAAAACCTCCGGCCTCCGGAATGACCAGTTTAACGGACAACCGATGACTCCTGTTCTCCTTCTCTGTTTTATTTGTGTGTCTTTGCTTGACTCACCAGAGCAAATCCTGAACAACATAAAACAGGAGTACAAACGTATTCAGAAGAGGAAACACCTAGATGGAGGCTACCAACAACCAGAGTGCTGCTACTCTCCAGAATCCCCCTCCCAGTTATCCATGAATGTATCCAGCATGCCAGGTCGGTCTGGAACAGATGCAAACGTTACAAAAACAAAAGAAAATGGACGATTATGTGTATTTAGAAGCTTTACCAGGGCTGCAACTGTTTATTTTATTTATTAATTATGATGTCAATTAGTCTGATAAAATTTGTCACACTCTGCAACTTTTTCACGTCTTTTTTTATGTATGCAAGTTTAGAAATACAGGCAACAATTGAATATAATAAGACTTTTTTAAAGCTAAACTGCAAGAAAAAAATGACTGGGTGAACTGATTAATAATTGAATAGCAAAAGTTGCTTAATGTGAGATTTTTATTTATTTCTGCTGGATTTTAACTACATGAAGCTAAAAAATGTCACTGGAGTTTTGGGTAGAACATATTTCATTTCTTTTTTTTAAATGTTATTCATCAGTCCTGTCTGCAAGAAACAATTATTTATGAATATATCGATTATTCTTATGAATAATCAGCTAAAAATTTGGTAAATTCTTTTTTTTTTTTAAACTAATTTTAAAATTTGGATTTTCTTTTATTAACATTATTTGAACCACGTGAAGCTAAAATTATGGAGTTTTAAGCTCATATGTATGAAAAATGTATATATTTTTGTACAGTTTTGCCTTTATTTCAGCTTTTTTTTTTTGTGCATCTGTATACTTCAGTTAGCGATTAATTGATTACTAAATTAGTTAACAATTACTTCAGTAATTGATTAATCCATTTCGCCCTAAACTTAATTATTATCCTCTTGTCAAGCATCCATGAATAATAAAATGAAAACATGGGAATAAAATATTTTGAAGAAAATGCTGATGACAGTAAACTTTCCCCACTCATGATGCACACGTGAATGCAAACAATAAGTTTGTATTCATAAATATCACATTCAATCAGCCTGTTATGGTTACACAAGCTCTACCTCTCATCCCTCCTGCCTTTATTTAACATTCTATATTTAAATCCAGACTTCTATAAACGTTTATCTGTCACAGACTTGAGGTTTTGTTCCCGCACTTTCAAAAATATACTAAAATGTCTGGGATTGGCATGACTTTAAATGCGCCTCATTCCAAACAATTTATTTTTTATTTTTCCCCTCATAGGCACGTCTTCAGGCGGCGTCTCTCCGACCAGAAAAGAACAGCCGCTGTTCACGCTCAGGCAAGTCGGGATGATCTGTGAACGCTTGCTCAAAGAACGAGAAGACAAGGTGCGGGAGGAATATGAGGAGACCATGACCTCAAAACTGGCAGGTGAAAACTGTTAATCGACTGCATGTTCATGAACTGATATGCTGTGTAATAAATGTAAATATTCTTCAAATAGAAATGCGATTTCTCACAGAAAGTTCATTAAAAAGTCAAATACTTACAAAACGTACATCGGCGGGGTCCAAACGTCTCAAGTTGAGAGCAAATCTTTTTTTCTTATTAAAACTGAAACAATTTGCGAGGACATTTGTTGCCTTTATCTCTTCAATAACATATGAAAGATAATATTTTAATAAAGCAAAGTAGTCTTTGTCTTTTGTAGAAAAGGAATTATTAGGGATGGGCAAATACGTTGTTTATTATGGTAAATTTCTTGTGATGAGGTTTGATTTATTGTCACAATAAAGTCCAGTTAATGTTAAAAACTGACTGAAATGTTTTATTTTTACTGTTTTTTTCAATGTATTTTACACAAGAATATTGATAAATATCAGTAAATTCTAAAATATGATTGAACAAAGTCTGTATGTGGTTTAGTGATATAAATCAAACTTCTTAAGGCATCATAAAGACATTTCTATGAAATGGAAACATCAATGAAAGTGGAAAGCTTGTTAATAAATGAAAATACTGTTTTGTACTTAAATGTTTACGATTGTATCTGTAAATATCCTGAGTCAGTTGCGATAATGAACTTTATGTAAAAAGGGAAAACTTAACATAAATGTCACCGTTTTGTTGGCTGTACCAGATTATAGCAAAAGCTAATGCATATCTGCAATCTCTTGACAACTTACAAAAATGGATATCAGTCCACAAAAAATATCAAATATTAATATATATTAAAAAAATGTTTCATTTTATTAACAAGAAATGTGAACTGATGGGCCAAAAAGAAATAATCTAGAGGGCCACACTTTGGACATCTCTAGCTTTAAATGCTTTTAGTAAAATCTAGATGTAATATATTGTCAGCTTCCTTGCAAAATCAATTTGTTTACTTCAACAGGAATCCATTATTTTCTTCTCCAGATGAACTAAAGTCCAAATTGTTGTGCTTATTTTCCAGAACAATACGACACCTTCGTGAAGTTCACACACGACCAGCTAATGCGGCGGTTCGGGGAGCAGCCTGCCAGCTGTGAGTTTTTATTTTCACATTCCTGCTGCGCTGGCAGGCAGACCGTCTGTTTGTCTTCTGAAGTCGAAGCTAACAAATCTGGTTTGTGTGTTTCAACTGGACCTCTCCTTTTCTCCAGATGTTTCCTGAGTGTGGCACCGAACCGTCGGCACGAAGACCTCCTCCTGCTGCAAGCTGTCATGTGATATCTCAAAGAAAAGAAGAGTTCTCATCCCAAGAGGTTTAATTTAGCTAGTTTAAATGAAACTTTTCTGACCGTGCCATATATCCGTCTCTGGGCGACGACATGAAGCGGCGGCTAGCAGCTAGCTGCTTCCTGTGTAAATTAATGGACCCTATCTCTACAAGTGGCCTCTGTTCCCAGTTATCTCACTTTTTGTATCGATTCCCAGCATTCCAGGCTTTGTCTGTTGTTTCTGTTACGTGTAAATACAAAAGAGGCGCTGGAGAGTTTTACAAGGTTTGCTGGTCAATCTGAAAGGAAGTTGGTGTTTTTCAGCCGTTTGTCCCTCATTTATTGCTTTTTAAATTAAACACAGTAGGTAACTTGTGTTTTTTTTGGTTTTATTCCCACCAGTGTCTGTATTTATTTTGAAGTTTCTTTTTCCCAGCTGGTATCAGTTTGCAACCGATGTACTTTAGTGGAGAAAAACAAACAACAAAAAAAACAAACAATAAATTGAGAGTTGAGAATCTTCGCTTGTGGAAATTTCTGAAACAATTCGGTGATTCAGTTTTTTTCTGTGTCACATTTCAAGCTGGATTATGGAACTTATTACAACTTATTTTATTTTCCAAAAGTTGACATGCATGTTGCTGAAAAACAGAGAAACTCCTCTAGAAGACACCCAGCCAATGACATCTGGACCTGACATGCAATTTCAAAACAAGAGCCCATGAAAATAAGACAATGTGACTTTTTTTTTTTTTTTTCTTCCAAAGTTGTTATGCTTATTGCTAAAAAACTACGTTGCCAGTGACCTCTCTCCTCAGGGTGATGTCGGTCCACCCTCTTCTGGAAGGCTCTCCCCAGGTTTAGTGTTTATGGGGATGTTTGATCATTATTCCAGAAGGGGATTTGTGAGGTCACACACTGATGTTGGATGAGAAGGCCGAGTCTCTGCTCTAATTGTTCCGTACCGTTGTTCTGACAACAGCCAAACTTGTCCATCAGATTTCAAGATGGAGAACACGTCTCCCCTTCTCCTGAGTCCAGTGGCTTTACACCACTGTATTCAAGGCTTTGCATGCGGTGATGCATGGCTTGCATGCAGCTGATCACCATGGAAACCCATTCCATGAAACACTGAGCCAATCTGAAGGCTACATGAAGTCTGGAGGTCTGCAGTAACTGACTCTGCAGAAAGTTGGCAACCTCTTCGCACTATGAGCTTCAGGATCCGCTGACCCGTCAGTTTACATGGCCGACCACTTCCTGGCTGAGTTGCTGTCGTTCCCAAACACTTTCATATAATACAGCCGTCTGTGGAATATTTAGGAGTGAGGAAATTTCACAACCGGATTTGTTGCATAGGTGGCTTCCTTTCTCAGTTCCACACTGGAATTCAGTGAGCGACCCGTTCTTTCACAAAGGTTTGTAAAAACGGTCTGAACGCCTCAGCGTTTCATTTTACGCACTGTGGAAGTGATCTGATCATTTGGATGGGTGGGCAAATATAGTGTAAACAAAACAAGGATTAACAACAATGTTTGTCTTAAGCAACTATGAATAACAATAGTAATAATTATATAATAACCATAAGCTTTACTGGTGGTTTTTATGAGATTTAATTCCTTTAGCGTTGTAATCGCCACCATAAGAGGTGAAATACATGTCGGTAACTAATCATTTTACTATGTTTCCTTTCTTATGTTACTTTAAGTTTATGCCAAATAAACATATTAACAAATATTAAAGTAAATACATCTACAATCGACACCTTTTGACTCCTTGGAGAGACTGCCAGTATGAAACAATGTTTCCAGTTGCTCCGTGAAAACTAACAGTAGTAATAACTGTAGTAATTGTTATATTAACTGTAGTAATAAGTGTAGTTATAACAGCAGTTATAACCACTCTAACTGCTGTAAGTCACTAACTTCTGTAGTTGAGGGAAAACAAACTAACACAGGAGCACTAGGCAGAAAATGCAACATCAAATAAAAGTATACAACTCTAATCAGAATTACTGGAATACTAAAGTTAGAGTAAGAGAAAAACCTTTCAGCAAAACAAATACATAAACGAAACAGTAAAAAATAAATACCTGCGTTTTATTAGAAGCCAAGTTGGTTGTGAAAACAAAAAGAGCGATAATGTTTTTGTTTTGTATTTTTTAACATCCTCCCCAGGTGAGCCGGGCCACATGATCCGTCTTCTTCTTGGTTGCTTTGATGAAACCAAGAAACTCCATCTCCGACACGGCGCGGATGAAACGAGCGCTGAACGGCGAGTTTAGGAATTAAACCCAAGACCATATTAAATCATCACAGAGACACTTTTACAAAGGGAACCCATTATGAAAATTCACTTTTTTCAGATTTTTATACTTCAATTTTACTGCTTCTAAAAACAGACGCTTAAAAAAAAAAAAAAAAAAATCAACCCAGCCGTTTCTAGGCAATAAGTTTATGGTTTTTAGTGAGCGCTTTCAAAAGTCACATTCCACAGGTGCTCTGCCGTTACCTAGCAACTCAAGCTGAGCGCAGCCCCGTTACCTAGCAACAAAATTCCAGCACGTTTGAATGCGACGTCACACTCTTCAAACACCGCCCGCTCCGCCGTGATGGACATCAAAACAACCAATGCGATGCGGTAAAGCCTGTCACAAAAGACATCTGGGAGACGAATACAGAGTTCATTTAGCTGATTTCTCCTTAAAAAAATGGTCACATGGTGCAACGCAGTCAGCTGCACGAACAGACATTCATCACATTGTGGTGAATTTATGGATCATTTCTACGCTTGGTGGACTAGATTGAAATTACTGAAAGAAATTAGAACGTAAACCTTGATTTTTGAAATCGTCAAACAGAGTGAACTCTCACCGTTACTGCAATGGCTGCTGTGTGCACAAATAAGTGATCCTGTTCTTAAAAGGAAAAAATGTTTTTTTTAAAGTTTTCCCTTGTTGTGCAACTTTAGATCTAAGAAAGTTGGTAAAAACAACGGGGATAAAGTACGGCAACAATTTGGGATTACTGTAGATACAAAACAAAGGAGTACATTTCTGCCAAAAAAATGACATTTAGCTCAGAAAATTTATAGAAAAAACTTTGATATTTCTGAGCTCAAAGTCAAAAATTTGCTGGAAAATAATCAGAAATTTTAAGACTAATCTAAGAAATTTTTTTAAGCTCCAAAAATACAAAAAACTGTTTTTAGGGGAGAAATGTACTCTTTTCTTTTTACAATGGCCCTGATACGCCATTGTACAAAGTATGGTTATTTGCATTAATTCATAATTATATAAAAACGAAAAAGATACTGTTTGACTTCATCCACTTTTCCAAAACCATCTGAATCTGGATCGTTGCCCTCTGCGGCAGAAACAACAGTAGAATAGGCCTGAAAACAAAAAACAAAACTCACAGATTACCGTTCATGTAATGAGAATCTAGTCCAGGATTTGATCTTTAACATGAACCTCAGGATCTATACAGCCCGGTTTAAATATTATGGATCCAAATAGATGAAAAACTCACTTCCAGCCAGTCGTACAGGTTGATCAGCCGACCGCACTCCAGGTGCAGCTTGTGAGCGATGCAGATATCAGGAGCAGCATTCGACACAGAGCCGTCCTCCGACTTCAAGCTGTCGTTCTGGAGGGGAAAACAAAAAAACTGCTACATGAGGAGGATTAACCTTATTCTCATACTATTTCAACTTTGTTCTCGTAATACTGCGTAGTAGTCCAGGAATAAAGTCTGTAATGTTCCCAGGCTTTATTCCTCCACAACTTTATTCTCGTGATACCTCGATATTATTAACATAGTCAAACTTGCATTTTCACTTGAAAATTGTCACAAAAAGAAAAACAATATTTTTTATCACAATAATTACTGGGACAATTTAACGTCCAGCAAAATTTGTTGCAGTGACAGGCCGACTAATCTACAGAAGCCTGCTGGTAAAATAAGAAGCAGCCCCTTAAAAACTACCTTTATGTTTGTTTTTGACATGAGGGACATAAAGAATGATAAATAATTATCGTACTTTACACAGAGGTTCTACCTGGATGTAGCAGTAGGGGCTGCTGAGCGCTGCCTGGATGGACGTACGAGGCGTTGCGTTGAGGTGGCGCCTCACGGTGGCCGATGAACTGTAGTAGCAAACTTCGTACAGCGGTTTGGACTCCGGCGGCGACAGATGATTCCTGGACAAACATCAATGGAGGATCTGATTAGGGCATCAACTAATAATGATTTTGGTAATTGATTATGCTGACAATTAACTGGTTATTCAGATTTTTAAAACTGGCACATTCTGCAGGTTTTTAATTTAACCACAAAAGACTTTTTAATACAATATTAAAAACACATTAATTTCTTTTTAAAGTAATAAAATACACATTTTATTATCATCTAGAAACTAGAACAAAAATTCTTGGTAAGATTTGAAGACTTTGAAAGAACAAAATACTCAATGTAGTAATTAAGCCAAAGTCTTTATTCTCCTGTTAAACATTAATTGATTACTAGATTAGTCGACAACCATTTCAATAATCGATTAATCACGATTAATCGTTTCAGCCCTAAACTTTACTCACTCTACTTTTGCGTGAATCACTCAGTGCTAAAGACAATTAATTGTTTCAGTCCTACTTTTGACGTTTTCCTTTGTAATTCTAGTTTTCTTACTTCACTAAAGCGTCGACAAACTCCACGGCTTCGTTCCGGAGAACCTCAAAGGGACTCATCCTCTTGGCCCTGCGAGACTCGTTCATCTCCAGCAGCGTCTAAAGAAACATTAAGTTTGAGTTTCTTCTGAAGAAACCTGAGTGTTGTTTCCTGGATGGACCAGAGGAGCGACGACCTTCTGCAGCTGGAACAGATCCGTTTTCTTCTGAAGGTTTTTCACTGGAGACGCGAGTTTCTCCTCCATGCTGGGGGCCAATTCAGCAGCAGCTGAGCAAACAGAACCTTTATTCTAATGCATGTCACACAGAAAGCCACTCCGGAATAATAATAAAAAGATAAACAAGGTGTGTTGAACATTTTCACAGCTTACCGTTCAGCTGCTTAAGTTTATCAAGAAGCTCCTCCAGCTGGACGAGAGCGTTCTTCATCTTCTTTGACTTCAACGGCTGCAGAACCTCTGCACACTTCTGAAGCAAAGAAATCAGCTCATCTTTCGCCAGCATCCTGGAGGAAAGACATCGGTTACACAAAAACAGGACTGAAACGATTAATCGATTTCTGAAATAATGGTCAACTACTGCCATTCCATGTTTTCATAATATTCAGTTCTGGACTGATGCGGTATTCAGACAAAAGGATACTGAATAAAGCTTAGCAATTACATGTGATTAATCAATTACTGGAATAATTTTCAACTAATTTAGTGATTGATTAATCATTAATTAGAGTATGAAGATCCAATAAAAATGCCAATTGCTGAAAGAACAGCACACTGAGATAATTAAACCAAAACTCTACAAAAAAAATATATACATTTTGCATTTAAGAAAAAAAAAAAAACCCAAAAAGCTTCTTTACACCATTCTCAGGATAGCCTTCAGTATGGCTCCATCTAGTGATAAACTTAAACTGCCCCAGGTAGAAGGCACCAGAATAATAAATAAAAACTAGAAACAAATCAGCTGAACTTTTGAGCCTTACTTTAAAAGCTTCATGGCCGACTGGTAATCCTCACTCTCCCACACGTTCTTCTCCAGACAAATCAAATGAAGCTCTCTGATCTGGAAAACAAAAACATAATGTTTAAAATGCTAAGCAGCAAACATTTTGAACGCAGCGAATGAAGGAAATATGTTTACCTGTTTGCCCAGAGGGTAGCGGGGCAACGAGGAGGTCAGAGTGTGGAGACAGCGCAGGATGGGGTAATAGTTCTTGTGGTATTTATGAAGGCCCTTCAGCAGTTTCTGACACACCTCCTAAAATGAATCAAGTTATTTGAAAATCTAGTTTAAGCTAAAATACAGGCGACATTTATTTCCTGATTTTGATAAAGAGATGTTGCAAAGAAATCACCTTTAAATAAGCATTGTCTGTCTGGAGATTATCCTGTTCCTGTTGCTCTTGCTCCTTCAGAAACCTACGACATAAACGAGCAACAGCTGTTATTTAAAACAAGAAAGAATACTGGCTAACACACTTCTGCTAATGCGCTAATAGTGGAGCTAATTTTTAGCTTAGCAATTTAGCTAACTTTGAGGAAAAATAAGTGTACTCAGCTTCCCCTAAGTTAATTTTACCAGATAAAATCCATTGCTCTAATAGCAGAGCTAATTCTTAGCTTAGCACTTTTGCTAACTTTGAAAATGTTTAGCACATTTAGCTTCCCCAAAATATTTTTTTTTCCCAAATAAGTTGCTGCTGGTCAATTTAGCATTTACACTCGCACATCAACAACAAAACGATGGTCTTTTCCAGCAGCCATTGTGCAGCGCATGCAGTGGTAAAACCAGCAGATCACATGTGCTGGAGTTCAGTTTAGGTTGCTAGGTAATGGGTGGAGTTTGCTGGGGTTGCTAGGTGACGACGGAACGTAAACTTATTGCCAAAAAACTACTGTGTGTTTTTTCAAGAGCTTGGCGTGTTTTCAGACAAAGCAAAGACCAAAATGGAAGTACAAAAATGTGAAAAAAGGAAATGTTGCGTGACAGATCCCCTTGACTTTGTTCTTGTAAATAAACAACAATTCTCACAGCATGGTCTGAACGCTCTGTCGTGCAACATGCAGAAGGAATGATCGGAATAAAAGCCTCTTTTGTTAGTTTGTAATTAGTCTTACAAAGTAATTATTTGTAAGACAAGCATTTTTGCACCTGTTGAACGACGGAAGCTGCCTGATCCTGTCCAGGTCTTCGGCGCCGAGCTGCTGCAGCTGCATCTGAGCTTCCTTCTTCCTGCAGCACAGCGAGCTCAGAGGCTGGGAGTGAAAATGCTCCAACAGGGCCAGCTGCACAAAGCAGGGATGCAAAAATAGCTCCACTATGTTTGCCAAAAAAACACAAACAATTGCAACAGTCTGATACTTACCTGGAGACCCTTTATGAAGTTTCTGACTGAGAAATCATGGTAGAGGAAGATGCTGACCAGAATTTGCATCACTTTCCCATTGAGTTTGAAAGGAAAGGAGTGAGTCAGGATGAGCTGCAAGGAAACCAGGTCAATCAGTTCCCATAAACTCAACTATCAATTAATCAATTTGGTTTTTGAAGATTTAATTTTTCATTTATTTTTTTCCATCAATAGTCCAGAGTGATTTTTAGAGCCGCCATCTTGTTTGACCAGTCTGTCTTACAGTTTCTAATTGTCCGGACTTCGAATTTCAGACAACTATATGATGGCGACTTGGGGGCATTTTTTTTTTTCTTTATCAAAATAAAATGGTGCAACGAAATAGTATGAGAATAAAGTCAGAAAGCTAGAAAAACACTCTGAGCATGGAGCAGAAGCTACACTGATCACCACATACTGATGCGTTAGGATGGCCTAGTCAAAGTCCAGACCTTGTCGATGACTGTGGTGAGGTGCTGAGTGCAGGACAGAGACTGGAAGAGCTCGATGCAGAGCAGCGAGGACACGGAGTGAGGCAGCATGCGCTGGACGGTGCTGGGCGACGTGGCGATGCCGAAGATGAACATCAGCGGCAAGCGATCAAGATATCGACTGAAACAGACAAACAGAGCTTAGCTTTGCCTTTTGCACTGCAAAAACACAACATCTCAGAGTAGTTTTGGTCTAGTTCCTACTACACATATTTTACTTCACTTGAAATAAGACAAAACTTACTTATAAGTTACTTTTCAACAAGACACAGAAGCTTATTTTAAGTGAATAATTCCTTAAAATGGATTAAAAATCATTAGTTCACTTATAACATGACGTTTTTCCATGTTTGTAAGATGTTTGCACTAGAAAATAGACCAATACTTGGTAAAATTTTGTGTTTTTGCATTGTGGTTTTTTGTAATTGCTCATTTATGTCACTATTGATCATTTCTTGTAATTAACTTTAAATGATATGTGTATTCTCCAGAAATTAGCCTTTTTGGCCAAATGTGTCATATTTACATGGCTGTTTTAATGCACCATGTTGATTAATATGCACTGTCTTTTATAAAAATAACTTCAAAATTACTAAAAAATAACTAAATACCTGCAGATGAGTATGAAGTCCTGCAGAACCTTTGGGTTAAAAGCTTCCAAATCTTTGAAAATGATCACAATAGGAGGCTGCTGCTGTTCATCAGCAGCGGAGGAGCTGCGCTTTTTCCCAGAAGAACTGCAGCTGGATTTCTGTCAACAAACATCTATAATGAGTAAACCCATAATCACGCACTAAAAACATGCATGATCAATGCGCTTCGTGGCCTTGCCTGCGTTTTTGAGCTGTACCAATCACAGAGAGCTCTGAGAGAGCAGTGAACGCTCTTATGGAGCAGAGCACCGCTATGCTGGACCTCCTCCTGTTCTTCTTCTTCATCGTCCACAACAGCATCTATCAGTCTCTCAAGGACTCTTTTCATCAGATGTTTCAAAGCTGAAATGATCAAAAAGAACAAAACTTACAGTAAGGCTGTGGGATAAATCTATTATGTTGATTAAATTAATTAAATCTTTGGAAAATTTTATTCATTTCCCCCCAAAATGCACGCTTTGGGTTTCCTTAGTTCAGAGTGATGTCAGCACACACAGAGCGGCCATCTTGATTGACCAGCGTGTTTTACAGCTTCTGTTTACTTGGACTTTGGATCCTAGTGATCCAAATATGATCCTTTATATGCCTGCATGTAAAGGTCAGGCTAAGACTGTTGTTATTATGGTTTTTATTTTGTTACAAAAAATTGTAATTTTGTAAAGTAAGAAAAATATTTTGTAAGATTAGATTGTAACATGTTAATTGCTGAATTTGTTACAAGAACATTATTCTAACATTCCAAGAACGTTATTTTGTAATATTACAAACCCATAACATTATTAGTAAAAAGTCAAAATAATTTTGGGATATGAGCTTAATATTATCAGAATAAAGTAGAATGAAGAAGTTATTTTATGGAAACTCCAACAAAAAAAGCTTTACCTCATAATTTTAAAGGCATTTTCTGGGCAAATTATGTATTTTTTCAGCCAATATTGTGACAATATTCTTGTAATTGAGCAAAACCGATCATATCCTGGCCCTAATCCTCTGTAGTGTGACTCACAGAAGGAATATTCCAAATAAAAGTCACTTATTGAAATACATTTCTAATGTACTTTTAGTGAGCAAAAACAACAAAAAATAAGAAACAAAAACTTGCTTCCTATCGGAAATCAAATCTGGCGTAAAAAAAATCTGAGACTTTATTTATAAATCACAAATGATAAAGTCCAAAACAACCCGACTGCCTGACAGTTTTTACCTCCACATTCTTTGGCCTGTAAAGACGCAATATGAGGCGTGACAGAACAATGGAGCAGCTCCGACAAACTCTGGAACGTCATGTCGTGATCGGGAACGTTCACACCTTCAGACAGAACATCACAGATATTAGAAGTAATACTGGTTTTATCAGAAACGGTACTCTGCTTGTTGCTAGCATACCCAGGACGAGCGCGGCCGTGGGGATCTCACTGGCCCTCATCTGGGAAGCCCAGTCGCCATGACGACGGGTGGAGGAGCACTTCCTGGTAAACTCCAACAAGCTGTCCAAAATGTTTCTGTTGAGCTCGTCCTGCTGATCCTGTTTAAAACATTTCAAACATCCAGTAACTTTCTGGGAACAACATTGTGATAGAAGAAAATGTCCACCTGAAGGTGACACTTTGTTTATATTTTTTAAGTTTGTACAATTATGTCTGTTGGTTTTACGTTTTTACTTTCCAACAGATTTCATGATTCAAAGATTCAAAGATGAGCAGCAAAAGTAAATGAGAAGGATTAGCAGTGTAGCCGACAACTGATTTTTGTCTCCGCTGTCCAGAAATTGAGCTGTTAGCATGTTTATTTGTTCATTTACAGTTTAATTTATGTCATGACAGTCAGGAAAACATCATACAGCAACAGTGTTCAGTCAGAGGCCTCTTCAGATGTGTTTAAAGACTGACTGCTACTGGAGAATACAACAGTTTTTCTTCATGCTTCCATCTTTTAATACAAGATTACAGAGTGTACAACTAATGCTTGTCCCGATCAGAGTTGGGCTATAACTGGTTACATTTGCTTTAGTATTTAATAAAACAAAAAATACAAGTACTTTAATTTGACTTGAATAATTTTATTATGAAGTATCGCTACTTTTCCTTGAGTAAAATTTCTGGATAATCTACACACTATGAGTAACTTCCCTGAACAAAGAACAAGATCGACATTACCAAAATGCAAAAAGTTTATTCAAATAAATTGATTTGGAAGAAAGTTTATTTTGTCTCATTGTGTTATTTTGTAGCTATTTATACAAATATTTTCATGCATAATTTCCACGTAAATGTATATTTTGGTCCATCTGATTATATAATTTTTCACATATTAAATGATGTTTTGATCAGTTACTCAGTACTTGACTAGTCTTGTCTACTTTTGCTTGACTAATATTTTTACTTTTACTTGAGCAAAATGTTAAAAAAAAAAATAATGCTAGCCTTACTTAAATCATTTTCTGTGAACTGTTGATAATAAACTGAAATTTATTTAGGAAGGTCCATAAATAAACTTAATATAAACGGGTGTCTCAGATTTTTATTTGCGAATACCGTTTTACTTGAAAACCAGGTGTTATCTATTTATATTATAGAATAATGTATTTTTGTGATAAAACCTGTTCTTACCTCTGTTTCTGTTCTGATTTTGTTCCACAGGTCCAAACAAAGTTTGAAGCGCGTTTTGCTGCTCGCAGCACCTTCACAACCCTCGGTGAAATAACTCTCTGTGCAGAAATTATTCAACATTTGAGCACAAAAAAATCCCCAAACAGAACAAATTAATCCATCCACAAATCAGCTGATGTGTCTCACCGAGATCAACGGTTGTCTTCTTCTTCTTCTTCGCACTGGGTTTAAAAACGAAGCAACCCTTAATGGAGGACATACAAACTGCGTTAGTTTGTAACAAATATTTATCGATTAACGTCTCATTTAATGTGCTAAAAGTTGTTACCTTTGAGAAAGAAGACGTCGCCATTGTTGAGTAATGCAGCAACAGAACAGCCTCTCGGTATTTAGCAGTTTACACCATTTCAGGTGTTTTTAAATCTCCGGTAGAATTCTGTGTGACGTTTCATTGCTTTCCCGCCAATGTGACGTAAACGGAAGAGGTTGGAGTTTTTAGTGAGGCGTGGTTTGCATAACTTGAAGAAAAGTGTTTGCTTTTCCCAATAATTTAGTTTAATGCGCCTGCTCGTCCTTTTATTGTAAGTTTACAGATTCAGAAAATGTTCACTGATGGAAAATGAGGCAGAAAATGGGGAGAATAATAACCACAAACGGAAGAGTAAACGAGAAATTAGCGACGTGTCGTCTTGCCACTCGCAAGATGACGTGGGCCGCCATCTTGCGATAGGCAAGTTCTCCAACGATTAAATTCTGTTCTAAATGAAGTAATATTTTTCCTCGATTTATTTCTATTCATCTTTATAAATGGCAACACTGAGTTGCATTTTTTTCAGTAGAATATGCTATTTTTTATTACAATATTATTTTTCTTATGTTGTTAATTTGCCCTTACTTTACAGTCTCATTCTTTTTTTGTTTTTACATTTTCTACCCAAGTTTGAATATATATTTTTTGGTCAGGGTCATCTGGATTTCCCTGTTCCGGTACAATAAGGCATATCTCTATTCTATTATTTACATACTTTCCCTTTTAGAATCAATTTGTTTTTTCTTTTCTGTTTTTCCCCTTCTATACATTAATTAAGCCTAATAATTTAATCTAAAACAGCCTTGCGCTGCCGAGTCTATCTAATACGGTGGCAATCATGACATTGCCAGCACTGCAAGAAACAGAAATTATATAACAGGTGAAGTTAAACAATCATTTTGCCCATAAATGTAGCATAAATAATAAAGTCATAGTAGTTTGAATGGTTTTGGATAATTTAAATAGAATCATGTTTTTTTTTTTCCCAATTTAATTATTAACAATTTACAACAGTGTTAACATACTTGTTTAATGTTTCCTTTTACTTTTCCGTTGGGTTGTTCTTTATTTGCTCTTCATCATTTCCCGTTTCTAAATTTATTTTCCTAAAATTATTTACTTTTGCATTACTGTTACAAATGAATCATATTTAGCATGCCTGGATTACTCCAATGTGTGCATAAAGTGTATTTTGGTACATCATGCCCATTTTACTTTGAGAATGACTCAAAAAGAGTCGAGACATTACTATTTTTGCAAACCTCTTGAAATTAAGTTGTAATAATAACTTGGCCATTTTCTTGTGCTTGTAGATTGAAAATCCTCTTGCTAACCAGTGTACTGAAATAAGAAAGAAAAAATACCAGATTTCCAGACAGAATTTTACAAAAAGAACCAGTAACATTTTATTGAACACTTTGTGGAAGACATGTAAATATTACAGATAGGTCTACTAGTGTTGAAAAAGGATGAAATAAATACAAACAGAACTTGAAATCCCATAGGGATATATTAAAAACATAGTTTTCTTTAAAAGTGTCCATTTAGCAAAAAAAAAAAAAAAACATCTTTAATACTAAGCATAAATACAAACATGATCCTAAAATCTATGCCCTATAGAATACCTGGTTATTATAACTAACATACATACTTAAAATCATCCGAGACATTATTTAATGAAGTATAAAATAGGCCATTTCATTGTCACCTGTGGTAATGACTGTTAACAGTTGAAAATCCGATGCTTTGTGAAACAAACCATTCTGCAGCATAACATCTCAGATCCTGAGTAATTTTGAGTTACAAACAAAACACTGGGCTATGATCCGCTATAAAGCCACCTCTTAATAATAACCATCGGCTTCATATGTTGTAACTGCTTAAGCACAGAATCTGCGCCTTCTGAAAATGTTTTATCCATAACAATTTTTACATTACTCACAGATTTAAGATTTAGTGGATTTCTGAAGTCTACAACCCTGCTGCTGTTTCTCATTTCATTAGTCTTTTTGCTTCTGAATGCAGCTTTCTGTTTGTGAATTTGTTTTCGCTTGGGGGGCACCTCCACATTGGCTTTCTCGTTTAGTTTCCGCTTAGAAGCGTTCGTTGTCTCAGAAGTCTCCAAAAAGGTGAGGAATGAGTCTTCTAGCCCTAAAGGCTTGAAGGAACCCTGAGGAGCGCCATCGTCCCGTTGCTCCTGGGGGGTCGGCGTCCCAGGATTTGAGTTTTCTGTTGAGCTGGTAACAGTCAGGCGGTTTCTAAGGGTTTGCATCCTTTGTGGACAAGCTGGTGTGGGATGTGGAGGTTTTCTGGGACGCCCTCTTTTAGCGCATCCTTCTGTCACATTGGAAGCTTGGGATTCTGCAGTATTGTCAGCGAACACCTTGGTTTCGTCTTGGGTTAATTTCTCCTCAGGATTTTGCTCCTCAGGACTCTGCTCACCAAACATGTGCTCGCAAAGCTTTTCCCCTTCGTCCGGTTCCGTCTCAGAGGAACTTGATGCACCTTCTGACTTGCCTGTATCTTTATATCTGGAGCGTGAATACTTTTTGCAGAAAATGAACTGACTCCTCTGATCTTCAATGTACCTCTCCGTGAGGCCATGAGTTGCATAATGCTTAAATATACTTCTCTCAGCCCTCTCCACCGTGTCGCATCCTATGATCATGCATGGGTACTGCAGGGCGGACTTCTTGGTGCACATCGCAGACGCCTCTTCGTGGGATTTTAGTGTAGGCTTACCAAAACTGGTCCAGTGTTCAATGGCCTTCCCATCTTTCTTCTTAGTGTTCTTCTTCTTCACTTTAATTTTGTTTTCCATGTTTTCTTTCCCATTGTTAATTCCCGGAAAGAGTCCAATCGATTTAGTCCGTCTCCCATCGGTTGCTTTGGGATCATAGACATAGTCGTGCTTTTTGATCAGGTGACGGAGCAGATTGGATTTTGTAGTGTACACGCGGTCGCATTCGTCATACTCGCACCGGAACGTCGGATCGACCGAGCCTCTCTCAGAAATGGCAATTTCCTTGTGGAAGTTCTTGATGTGCTCGATGTACTTCTCCACAGAATCGAAGGGGAGGGCACACTCAGGCCGATCGCAGTTGAAAGTCCCCAAGTTCATGCTGGCCATCATGGCAGTGGCTTTATCGCAGGTGAACTTGTGAAGCAGGAGGTAGTGTTGCACCAACCTTGTGATTCCCATGAACACCCTGGAGCAGTTCCTCACCTGACACCTGACTTCGTCGTCTTTTCCAATGCTGGGGATGATGTCCGGTTCAACTTCCAGGACCATTTTCTCAACCTCCGGCTCGGCTTTGAGGGGAGGAAGCGACGCCTGATGCATGGCCCTGTAGTGGAGAATTAGATTCTGCTGGATGGTGAACGCTGCGGTGCATCCTTCATGGACACACCTGTATGGTCTATATGGACTGAAGGCGTTGTCCGTCTCACACAACTTGAGGCTCAACCTTTTTGGAAGCTTCTCCTTCCTTTCATCCTTCGTTGGTGTGCTTTTGGAGCTGCTCGGCTTCTCTGGGGACGGGCAGGCAGACGCAGAGGAGGACTTTGGTTCTCTTATTATATTCTGATACATGTCAGGTTTATCTTGTTGCCCATTTGCTTTGGTTACAGGACTCAGTTTCTCTTTCACACTGGGATTTACTTTCTTTTTGGGACTCCTATGTATAATAGCCCCTTTCAGATGCTCTGGAGTTAATTTAGGTGCTGGTGGTGCCCCCTCCACAAGCGGCCTTTGAGTCAGATACGTTTGAGGTGATGGGAGTCGTGTAACAGTCGATATCTCAGGGCTTGAGAGCTGTTTTGCTGCATCTCCTGGAGTGATTTGAGTAAATTCTGGAGGATTTGCATTATGTGGTTGAGGTGCTATGGCAATGTCGATTGGTTCTTGTTTTAAAATAGGCATAACAGGCGCAGACGCTGCAGGCGGATTGGTGTTGCGTTCACTGTTTGGTTGACTGTTCAACGGGCCATCTTTGTTAAGCCTGAAGGCACGCCGATTACGAGCGCTGATTTTTAACTTTTGCATTTCTGCCTTTGACAGCCGGTGAACCTTTTCATAGTGGATTCTCAAGCCTGTTGTTCTTGTGAATGTTTTGGGGCAGATCTGGCAAGGATATGGAGACAGTTTGGATGGGATTCTTTTGAGTTCTTCGATCATCTCAGTAGAAAAATCATGCATTTTACTCAAGTGTTTGAATAAGGCTTCCTTCGTCATGAAAGAGAACTCACAGTCATCCTGGTCACATTTAAAAGGTTTAGGTACCTTTTCAATGGGTTTCTCATCACTTTTATTTTGTACTTTACTTTTACTTTTCTCTGCTTCAGATGTTTTTTCCTTCTGTTCTAAGGCTAAAGTGTTACGCATTTTCTCCTGCGCCGCCTCAATCAGGTCCATCCTTTGAAAGGCGCTGGACATTTCCATCAGGTTATCCTCCCTATAAGGTCCAGGAGGTGTGGGATTATCTGTCTCTGCCGGTTTGTCCTGCTGGTTTGCCGAGCAAACCGGGAAGGAGTTTGAATCATCCATTATGTTTGTACTCTGAGGCTCCTGCTTTAACATTGCAGGTGAAATCAGGGTGGTGAGGTTGCAAGATCCGTCTGAGAAATCTCCGTTTGGCACGTTGTACACCGAGCCGTTTGTATCGGGTACATGAGGGTCGTTGAGGAAATCCAGGAACGACGTAGGAAGGTCCGCTGTAAGGTCAATTTCATCCAGAGGTCTGCACTGTGAGCGCTTCGAGAGATGACCACCGAGAGATTTGGTGCTTGTGAACTCTCTGAAGCACCTTCTGCATATAACTTTCCCATCCTTGATGATTGCAGGCCACTTGGTACGCTTGCTCAGCCGGCTGCGTTTTGCTTTTAGGACGTCGGTGTCACCGCCCTTCTCCTCTGTAGGGTTAGGCTGGCAGTCAGTATCAGGGCACTCCTCATCATAAGGGAAAATGTTGTGAGTGGTGCTGTGAGGACTGACCACGCCATCAGCGGAGTTATCTATCTGTTCGTAACCAGGGTTTGATGTTGTCTCTGTTTTGGTGACTTCGCCACAGTCCTTTAAAGCAACCTGTGCTTCAGGGGTCGCACATTTCATGGGAACATCAACGGAAGAGCACTGCGTGAGGCAGGAGTTTTCGCTCTGCGCGTACGGAGTGTGGTAGCTTCCATCAGGAAGGCTGTCGATGGTCGAGAGGCTGTTCCCATTATCCAAGTGTCCACTTTTTCTTGCATCCGGATGGTCTCCGGTACTGTCAGCATGCATCAGCCCATATTGGTGTCCTCCATTATGCATGTGTCCACCGTTGTCAAGCATGAGGGAACTGGAGACGTACTGAGACATCAGAGTTGATTCTGAAGGGGCAGGGGACATAGAGGAGGAGTGTATAGCTGCCATTGAAGGCTCTCGGTCCGAAGAGTGAGGCAAGGGGTTGTGGTAGGGATCCGCTTGCCAGGGGGGGTAGCTCCGGGACGAGTACTCACTCATATTGAAGCTCTCAGGGTAGGGGTTATTCATAGGAGGAGACCATGACTGCGACATGTCTGACTGCATCACTGTGTTGGGATTGTTGTGCCCCCCCCAGTTGGGGTACAATGAGGGGTTGACCATCGGAGTAATGGGCACAGGCTCAACTGATCCAGGGTAACACTGAGAGGGCGAGGCAGAGCATCCCATGGGATAATCCATCTGCTGCACCACTGGTTTGTTGCATAGTATCGCTGGCGGGTTGGATCGCTTGCTCCCCTTCTTGGCTGTAATTTTAGCAACTTTGTTATATTTCTTTGCCAACTTCCAGTCTTCAAATATTTCAGGATGCTGCTTCTTAACATGCCTGGACAGACTCTTGTTTGTGCTATAAGCCCGGGAACAGTCATTACTTGGGCAGCAATGCAGGTTCTCCTCGTTTCCCGCAGGAACGGCGGGGGTGCTGGAGGGATACCCCTGCATGGAGGCAGGAATCTCAGTCTTGATTTGCTTTGGAGACATGATTTGTGGGACCATTTTTGGGAATTCGTTGCAGTGCACCTCCTTGTGCTGGTGTTCCTGTGGAGCTGCTACGGGAACAGGATATGCCGGAGGAATATCTCCTTGCCTGGTCACATTATGCTGCGCTGGTGGTAGGTTTGCGTTGGCAGGTGCTGGAGCTGGGTTAGTTAGTGGAGTGTAGCATTTCTCCGGTTCTTTTATCCCATGACCAGCCATTGAATTCAACATGTTTTCAATTGAGTGTTTCACTTTAGCGGCCTCCGGTGACTTGCACGGTGATGCATTTGACTTTGAGACGTCGTTCATGAACGCCTCTCTGTTGTTCCTTTCAAAACCATACTCGGCAGGGTGTGTGTCTTCCTTCATCAGGGTGCTCTCAGGTGCAGGCTCAGGCATTGCAGATGCAGGGTTTTGATTAATTACAACAAAATTGCTTACCGCATCATTTGGTCTATGATGCTCCTGGTGAGACAGAAATTCAGACTGTGAGTAGAAGATCTTGCCACAGTTATCGGTTTGGCAGGTGTAGGTGAGGTAATGCTGAGCCTCGTGATCATACAATAAGTAGGCCTCACTGAAAACTTGGCCGCAGTTTGGGAACATGCACTGAGCTTTAAATTCGGGGTGTATTTTTCTGTGCATGAGGAGCTCAGAGTTGGAGTTGAAGTTGGCCTTGCAGTCCAGCTGAATGCATATGTACGGTCTGGTGCCACAGTGCATCTGCAGGTGATCGTTGAGGTGTCTGACGTTGACGAACTGCCTCCTGCAGTACTGGCACACCACCTTCTGCTTCTGGATCTCTAAGAACCTCATGGCCTCCTCGTCATCCTTGTGGGATCTGACGTGAGCCATCAGGTTGCGGAAAAACTTGAAAGCCTTTGTGCAGTTTGTAACAGGACAGTAACAGTCTTGACTGATCTGAGGGTCAGACGTTGGTTGCTCTATCTTAAGAGGAGTTGCAGAAATGTTGCCAACTTGAGGGGTGATTTTAACGGGACTCATGCTTGCCTTGGCTGCAACTTTCATCATTTTTGTCGGACTCTTAGGCGACTGAGGTGGTTTGGTTACCTTCCGCGCAGCTTTCATCGCTGCCAGTCTCTCTTTGCACGATTGCTTTACATGTGATGCTACATGGGGCTCTAACACCTCCCTGCTTTCAAAACTGTCAGCACAGATCGGGCAGAGGTACACTCCGTCTTTGAAATGTTTCTGGGCATGACGGACGATCCTGTGGCCCAAGAACTCCTTATCACACAGAACACAATACTGCATGTAGGCCCGCCAGTTTCGGAAGCGGGCGGACACAAACCCTTGTTCCCGAAGTTTTTTAGCCTCTCTATTCTTTTCTTTTTCATCTGTAATCTCATTGAGTTCGTTTGTAGTTGTGAGCAAGAAGTCCTCCAAATCCTTGTATTCGGGAAGTTTACCAAGTGCGCTTTCCATCTCCTGTTCATCCGTGTCATTGAGCGTGTCGATGGAAGAGACAATGGCCGCCTCCTCGCCCATCAGGGCCAAGCAGTTGCGCTTAAGTGTCTTCCAATCCCAGAACTCTGGATCAAAAGGCCATTGTGTCTTCAAGGCCAGCAGCAACTCGCAACGCAAAGAGTTTGGCACCGGCAGACTTCCGTCCTCCTCCGGTTTCTGGTCGGGTTCGTTGTACAACGACTCCACGGCGTAATATGAGTCAACGGTCGGCTGCAGGAGGAACTCGGTCAGCTGGCATGCTCGTTTGACCTCTAGATCGGTTGGTAGGAGGCAGGAAATGGTCTTACAGATGGTAGACTTGCTTTCTTTGTGATCAGTGGAGGTCATTTTTAGAGCTTGAATACACATTTCTACGCACACTGGAAGCCCCACCTCTCCAACCTGGGAAAGAAAAAAAAAAAAACAGAACATTTGGTAAATGCGAGACCCGAGGCAACATTTTAACATTTCCACACATGCACTCCTTATTATGTGGAGGTCCGTAAAGACCCTTCTCCAAGGCATGGCTTTAACCATTTAAAGATCCTGAGTGGTTCATCCCTGTTTTTGGGAACCGCCTCAGTGATGGTATAAGACGAACATGAACAGAATGTCAGCATGCCAGAGGCGGCCATCTTGTTCGACAGGAGTATTTTTCGGTCGTAATATTAAGGAAATAGCCATAATATTACCAAAATAAACTTGGCATATTATGAAAATAAATTCATAATGTTAACAGATTAGAGTATTAAAATATTACAGATCTTAATACCAGAATAAACGTATAATAGTACAGAATTAAAGAATCATAATATTACCAGATTAATGTGGTAATAATATAACAACTCACAATAT
Organism: Poeciliopsis paucimaculata; assembly: GCA_903067055.1. NCBI lineage: Eukaryota > Metazoa > Chordata > Actinopteri > Cyprinodontiformes > Poeciliidae > Poeciliopsis > Poeciliopsis paucimaculata. Next base: position 42,114 of record CAEGAD010043953.1, read on the forward strand.
TACCAGAACAACATAAAGTCGCATGAAAATGAAGTAATATTAAGTTCAGCACATGCACTATTTTTTTTTCTACCTCATTTTGGATAACTTTGATGAGAAACAGAATGTGGCAGACATTTCCGCACTGCAGTGCCATGTCCTTGCTGCGGCTGAGGAATGAATCGGCAGACGCCTCCAACCGCATAAGCAGTTTACTCCAGAACAACGTAAGTTCCCTGCAAGAGAAAGAGAATAAGGCTAGATGAGATTCTGAAAACAAACAAAGAAAAGCATTAGGACAAATTAAACTAAAGACTTTGTTTACATTTAACACAGAGCATCTATAATGGAGTAGGATTACAGGCTTTGCCGGCTTCAGCTCTGCTTTTATTATTATTAATCATCAAAATGGTGACATGAGCCAAACTGCTTCAGGGTGATTAACTCGTCTTCATGTTACTGATTTTTATTTCTGATGGCAGCTAGAAACTTAATTTAAATGTTAAGCAGACTTAAGATTAAAAAAAACAATAGCAACCTGTGCGCTATCTGAAAGAAATCAAATCTGGTTTGACCTCAAAATACATTGAAAATGTTAATCACTTTCATTCTTTCAGTTATAATAGTAAGATAGTCCAAATTCACAGATTTTAATTAAAAAAATGATAATTGCCCCCGGAGTTTCTTGTAGGAACAGACGAGGTGCGGTTTGGGACTCACCAGGCACAGTAAACATCTTCTTGAAGAAGCTGTCGCTTCAGAAAGGCCGTACACAAACACAGAGCAGCTTTCTCGTCGCCCTCCGACTCCAGGTTGCAGATCATTTCAAGAGCATCTTTGCAGTCTATCGACGAAATCTATAAAAGACATAAAAAAACACAGGATACAGAGCTATTCTGAGTCCTGCTCCTCTAAAGATTAAAAAAAGATAAAAGAAGCAGCAATGATTGGCTCAGGTTGGATAAAGTAAAATCTAGATGTGTTTTTCTATTCATTCAATGCATCAAAACTTTAAAGTTCAACTACTTTTGATTAATTCATGCAAAAAATTATTTAGTAAAGGAAAATTCCTTCCAAAAATTTATAGCATGTGCCATTTTTAAAACAAATCTGATTAATCGTCAGAATAATTGATTACTAAAATAATCTAAATAAACAAAACTACTTTTTATAGTTTCTGTCGACATTTCTGCTCTAACTTTGACAGAAAATTTGGAAAGCAGTGAATGTTTGCTCACTTTTTTCAGTAAAACAAACATGGTGGAGTTTGATGTATGAAAATGTAAATATATATATTTTTAAAAACCCCAATACGAGCTGCACTGCTCTGAAAGTGGCTCATTCTCATTGTGGCAATAAAAAAAGTGATTTAATTATTTGCTGCTGGCATTTTTCACAATACATTGTGGGATACCTTGTTGGCCAATCAAATACTTACTAACCACACCACTTGTTTCTCAACAAGTTTATGAGAATTAAGTTAAGTTCACTTGAAATCTTTTATTAAACAGGATGTTTTGTTTTACAGTGTAGCTGAAGCTCGACTTGTTTTCAGTTGAATTATTAAGGTGGAAACTTATTATTGATTGTTTTTACTGGATATTTTCTTACCTCTTCCATCAGCTGCTCCTGACTTTTCGTCATGCAGATGCAAACCAAGTAGGTCTGCTTGAAGTTGCCTTTTCCTTCATACCCTGGGTACTCTGAGCAGATCTTTGCTAGCACAGCCGCTTTGTCGGTGCTGTCCGCTTTGATAAGGTGCTTGATTCGCATGTTGAGAAGCGCCGGACCTTCCGATTCGAGATATTCGTGCACTAAGACACAAAAAAAGCCACTTAGCTAACAGTTATTCCAAGTTATTCCATGGGATTACAGCAGCACAGTTCGTCATGACGGAGCGCTAACCTTGTTCAGTCCGAGGGATTTGATTGGACAGGATGCTGCTTAGCGTGGCGTTGGCCCAGACTCCATCCTGCTGAGCCAGAACTGAGAGCAGACGGAGCTGGGTGCTCCCACTTTCCTGCAAAAGGCTGTGTGCCAACTGCAGCAAAACACCAAAAAAGAGCAAAAAAATTCACAACTAAACCTATAGCGAGGAGGTCAAATGAGCCATTTTTCATATCAAGGCAACATTAGCTTAGCTGCTAACTTATGTACCCGCATACAGTTCAGGAAATTGTTTTACCATTCATTCAATATGAGTGCAAACATGTCCAAAAAAATTCTTTTATGACTCAAGTTACCAAGTAAATAAGTCACTTTTTCCAAATCAAGCATTTTTTTTTTACAGCGGTGGATAAAGTACACAAAAATTATACTCAAGTAAGAGTAGTACTACTTAAACATATTTTTACTCAAGTAAAGTAAAAAGTATTTGGTAAAAAGTCTACTCAAGTACTGAGTAACTGATCAAATTATCAATCATTTAATGTTTAAAAACTATATCACCAAACAGCTCGAAATATAGATTTACGTGGAAATGTTGGTGTTTTAAGGACAAAAAGGACAATAATTTATACAAGCAAAGAAATAAAATCAGGTAAAAGCTGTTTAGTCTAAAATTTACTAGAAATAATATTTGAAATTTTTATATTCATCTCCAAAATTTTCTGGAAAAACAATTACATTTCTGAACTCCAAAATTTTAAACATTTGCTACAAATAGCTCAGGAAGTTTGAGATTAAGCTGAGAAATTTTCTAGAAAAAAAAAAAAAGAGGAAATTTCTGTTTTCTCCAAAAGCTAAAAATTCACAGAAAAAAACTGATTTTTTTTTCTCGCCAAATAAGTTTCTTTCAATTCAAAACTTTTTGCCTTCAGTGGGTAAAGCAGTGATACTTCATAATGAAATTACTCAAGTAAAAGTATCACTTTAAAGAGTGAAAAAACATTTTGAACAAATAAAAGTCCAACAACTTTTCCAACTCCAAGAAATTCTGCCTGCCTTCTAACTGGTCACATGATCAGCGCTTTTTACCGTTGCTTAGCAACAAGGAGTGGCCCAGCAGAAAATTCCAGAATCTGACATGCGGGTTATTTTACTGATGTGAAGCAGCTTTTATAAGCTGCATTCTCCTAATGAAGCGACTTGTTCTGATTGCGCCAGTGGAGCGGCGACGGCCTGCGGGATGCTGACCTTCACGGAGGACTGGAACTCCTCCCATAAGGCACCAGGGACATGCTGGGGCACCGAAAGCAGCAGCTCCGCGCAGCTCCTGTGAGTCAAACACAAGTCGTTTGGTAAAGCCACATTTAGGTCAAGGATGTGCGCACATTCAACAAAAACACATCCGAAGATAACTGTGAAACCTGTGTGCTGATCTGTAGGGCAAAAAGGAGGTGATTAAGGGACGAAATATTGTCGTTAAAGCCATTAAAAACAAAAAAAAATGTCAGAAAGAGTCTAGGTCTGTGTGATTTCTAACTGGAGGTGCATATTTATACTTTTGATTTAAAACCTTGAGTCAAAAGTTTGCTGGAAAAAACCCAGCTTTTTGGAAATGTTGAAATGAATGTGTGAAATTTTCTAGAATAAAAAAAAAAAACAAGGATATTTCTGAGTTCCAAAGGCTGAAAATGTGCAAGAAAAAAATCTAAAATTTTGAGATTAATCATCAAAATCTTCTTGAGAAAACAAGAACATTTCTGAGCTCCAAAAATAAAAAAAAATTAACACAAAATACTGAGAAACTTTTAGATTAATCTGTGAAAATTTCAGAGCTCCAAAAGTCTGAAATCTGATAGAATAAAATCTGAAATTTTCTAGAAGAAAAGAGGAAATTTTTTAGTTCTAAAAGAAGGAACATAAAGTGTTGAAATAAATGAGTGCTATGTCACAGTTACATCAGTGAAATCCAACAGGAGAGCATTTATTCGCTCAACTTTGATGTTTTTTACTCACAATGCTAACTTTTCAAGTAGGAGTGGCACGTTTTCACAATCGGAGGAGAGACAGGAAGCAGCCTTAGCAAAGCTGAGGATGGCCACGGTGTAAACCTCCAGCAAAGGCAGCGGGTCTTCATCGGTTTTCCAGCGCCCGGCGTGTTCCACCAGAACCTGGGAATCAAAAGACAAACCACACACAGGCATCAGAACTGGCGAGCAGCAGGAAATCTGCACAAAATGTAGAGAAATACCAGAAAAACGACAAGAAATATGGATTTACTACTGAATCTTTAATATTTCAGCTTGAAAAATAATGTGACGTATGCATATGTTTTCAATTTTGAATAGTAGATTAAGCTATTCTCAGATGACAGAGAACAAAAATCTGCTTTTTAAAACCAAATGATTCGTATTTATGTATTAATAAATACGCATTAAAGTCCATGCTGTTAGTTGGTGCGTTTATGAACCAAAAATGATGGGAAATCTCAGCTTTGATCCATTAAATAAACTTAAAGCTCCAGGAAAATCTGGTGGATTATGATCTACAGATCTACTTTTAATATTTTCATTAAACTGAACCTCACTTAGCAGAACCAATATGAGTTAAGAACAAATATTTGAGCATTTTTTTGGAACTTTTATAACATTTAACCCGTCTGAATTTTGTTTTCTATTCATTAAATGCATCAAATTTAATTTCATTTTCTTTTCTTCCTGTTTTATACAACCTTCATTATTTGCATACATTTTATATTTGTGCTATTTTTTGATTTCAAATAACATTCCTGCTATTTGCACAATTTTTATATACTTCTTCTAAATAATCTGGAGAATGGAAATTTCTAAACCTGAGAATCCTGACTCGGTTCAAAAGTCTATTTAAATCATATTTTGAATAATTCTTTGACTTTTTTCTTTTTTTTTACCGAAAACCAACCTGAGCTAACCTAAAGTGACAGAATTTTATGCAGAAACGTATTTTAATTTGAATATAAACTGGTGGAATTTGACTTAAATAATTGTTTTATTTATTTACACCGTATCTTCCTCTTGTGTGTCACGTCATTTAAACCGAATATCGAGATCGTCTGAATAGAAAAACTGTTTCTGCAGGTTAAATATTTGCATCTCTACCATTTCTAATAACTGCAGAGTATTTTCTTATGCTGTACATTTGTCCTTTCTATACAGAATGTTATTCTTATTTTCAGTTTTTATGAGCGATGCACTGATGCAATATTAAAATTGGTATAGTTGAAAAAATGCTAGATTGAGTGACAACGTTCCCAATCCATAAGGGCAGATCTTCTCAGGATAATTCTGATTATTTAATTCACATTAAATTTTAAATTTCTTCAAATGCTTATTTCTGAAACATTTGAAAGGTTTGTTGCAGTTTATTTCTGTCAGTTTTAGCTTCTTAATTATTTTTTATTTTACATTACATTACTCCAAATTAAAGTTTTGTTTTTACATGTTTGACCAAGTTTATGAAACTATTGGTGTATTTAAGTGAGCTGTACTGGTGCAGAGCTTTCAAATAAATTTGCATTGCAGTACATTTATGTCTGTGTTTTAAAAAAACAAATGTTTTAAGTCAATTCAGGACTGGTTTTGTGTTGATCGACAGTAAAACTCAGATATCAGAAGTGAAAAAAGTGGATTGCTGCAGTCCTGGTGTTTATATTTTTATTTTTGTGTAAATCTAAATGCTAACTGTCACTGAGGGATAATAAAAGTTATTTCTATCCTATAGTTTTAGGATCCTAAAACTACACTATTTTCCTTCAGAAACTGCAGAAAAAGCTGTATCAGCTGGAAAACATGATCAAATTAGCATTTTTGCTTTGGGAGTGAAACTAACATGTAGCACAGCAGCACTATGACGCTATCATAACCTCTTAATACTCCATTAAAAACAGAAATAAAGCAGATTTTTATTATTAGGACAACTAAAAAGTAAAATGAATGACTAAAATGTGAGGATGGCTGTGACTTGTGCAGCCTGGAGGTTTTATTTAGGTAGCTGGAGGCTAATTAATGAGTGGGATGTAATGGAGTCAGTGACCACTGACACACTTTTCCCTCTAAATCAGCGGCTCTGATGCAGAAGAAGCAGGATCGCTTCATTTCAGACCTGGACGTGTTGATGGAGCAGCTATAACACCGTAATTAACATATGCGCTGATGTAATTAGCCGGATTAATTAGAGGAAAAAGGCCCGGGCTAGCATCCTATTGAGGAAGAAAAAAAATCACAGCGATCAATGAAGCACCCTCAGAAAGTAACCCCATTTTAAAACACTCTAAAAACCCACAAAGGGAGATTTCTAGTCGTTTTAAATCGTTTATTTTAGTGCACATCAATGCATTTACAGCCGCTAACGCAGCTATCCCGGTTTTTTTTTTTTTTTTTTTTTTGCACAGCATGACCACTGCACAGGACAGGGGTCTCTGCCTGCATACCAGCTAGCAACATTCATCTGCTGAGGGCGATCTGGCCTGGAAAATACGAGCTATATTTGCACAGTTGGCACACTCTGCAGCGACCTCCAACCCATTTCACAGCCATGTTTGCAAATAACTGCACTTCAGACGCGTACATCGGTTTGAAAACGGGAAATTAGTTGGTTTTTTCTCCCCCCTCTTCCTCCCCTCTTGCTACATCTAGAAATGCAGCCGACTAGCTTGGATGCTAGCAGCTTTAGCTACATTGTTGTAGCAAACGTAGACGCGCATCCTCGGCCAGGAAGCCAGAGGGGCTGCAGGCTGGCCGGGATGAGCAGCGGGATAGCGGGCTAACCTGGCAGAAATCCTGGCAGAAGTGAAGGGAGGCTTCCGGCGGAGGCTGCGGACTCTCCTTTAAAGCCGCGGTCAGAGCCTGGAAGCGATCGCGGAGCTCCTCGGTGGCTTTCCGTGTATCATATTCCTTTTCTGTCTCCCCCTCCGCCATCTTCACAACAATCACGACCGCGTACGCACAGATGTTACGCTGCCAGACCCTGCACACGCACGCGCACGCAGGAAGGGGGAAGGGAGAGCTCACAGAGGGAGGGCTCCTCCTAAAAAAGAAGACCCCTCATGACAAGAAAACGTCCACCCAAAGGCGGATCAAAGGAGAAAACAGGCCCCGAAACAGGGCCGGTCCAAGCTCTTTTTGGGGCCCGAAGCAGAGATTCATTCGGGGTCCCTCAGGTGGGAAGATTACCCAAGTAAAAGTTAGTAAGACTAAAAAAGTAGTTGGTGAAAAAGTACTGAGTAACTGATCAAAACATAAGTTATTTAGTATTTTAAAATTACATAATCAGGTGCACAAAATTATAAAGTTTAGTAGAAATTAAAAAAAACAAAAAACAATCAGGCAAAATCTGTTTCTTTCAAAATAAAACTTGTGAAACAAACAAAAACTGCAGGTTTGTGGTGATTTTCTTTTTGTTAAAACAAGTTACTTATACCAATGGTCCCTTCCTCGCCTCCACCCAAGAAATATTTAATATTTCCGTTTTATGCATTATTTGAGTCTGGAGTCTTTTATTTTGGAAATCCTTTAGCCGGATTCTCTGGGTTACATCTTGCGCCAACATTGAGCCACAAGCAGCAAAACGAGTCAGAAACAGATCAGATGTTTTTGGAAAGTTTCTTTGCGAAGGGAAAAGGCCCAGAGAAGAGACAGGAGGATGGATTTATCCCAGTAGGTGATTCCCACATTCCAAGCTGCTCTGCATGATATGGTGACCAGCTGTTAATGAGGCAATGAAGCTTCAAACTGCTTCACCATGTAGAGACCAAGTAGCTCCCTGTGCATAAGCAACACTTTGGGTGTCACTGTCTCCCAGATGGGACCATCCGAAAATCCTGTAAAATCCCCAACATACCAAACGTGAATTTAGAATAACCAAACACGGATGACTCTGTAGGAGCTGTAGCGATAGTTCATTTTAAGTTCATTTTAAGTCATAAAAGACGTAGCCGCTCTATTTGCTGCACTATGATTTGGAGGCGAGTTATGTTTTTTGTAGTTAACATTTTTAACTGAATAAACATAACCACATATAATAAATACATATCATAATGACCTTTACATATAGCAATGAACATTTCCACATATCACCTCCACCGGACTCTCAGTTGCCATGTCAACTGTTTGGGATTCCCCTCCGTTCTTACGTCACCGCGCTTTCCGATTGGCTACCTGTCACATTCAACAGGCTGCATTCAGTCAGGGAAAACCACACAGGCTGGGATAATCGGGCCAAGACAATGTTCAACACTCCACCACGTAAAACACCACACATTGCAGGACGTTGTAAGATTGTCATAAAGGGAAAATCAGGGCAAAAAAAAAAAAGGCTTTAGCGGGAACACCAACATACAGAAGCATTATCTGACACTAACTAAAAAGTTAGTCAAGTAAATGTAAGTGAGTAAATAAAACTAGTTACAACAACTTTGTTCTTCACAAAATATAAACAAAAATGGAGTCGTGTCATATTTTAGCAGTTGGAGGAGCTCACTTTTATCTCTGACAAAAAACCAAGTCATTTCTATGCAGCTACAGCCTCCAGTCCAGCAGGGGGCACTACGCAGTTGCATAAATTGCGTTTACATCTTGTCACAGGTTTTCTTGTCTTGTCTTTTCTTTTCTTTTTTTTTTATTAACAGATGTTTTACACATATTGTACTTTATATAAAACTCATAAACCCAAATTATATGAGTTGTATTAATGTTTTTTTGTTTTTTTTATGATTATAAACAATATTCAAGTGTTTGAAAATTATGAAGTTATAGTCGATTTCTTTGAGAACAATGTGGAGTTAGAGGATATAATAAACCTACCTTGCATGAATTCATACCTGCTAATGTGTGGAGCTACATATTCAAGTCATTTACATTAGTAAAATAGTATTTTTAATAGACAGGGCTCTAGCCCCGGGACCCACATCCTTGTAAATCCGGCCCTGTTCAGCAGAGCCAAAATTCCCAGTCAAAGCAGAAAATGTATTAACACTTAATAAACAAAACTTTTTCTATTAATAAGATGTGAAAGTTTGGGGGGAAAAAATTACTTCTTGATTAAAGATTCAGGTTTTCTGGCAACGTTTTTCACTTTAAAAAACATTCTTCTTATTTTTAGTTGTAAGAAGAACCCCAGAAGAATTTATTTTAAAACATGCTAATAAAATATGATGATTTTTGATCAAATAAAAAAAAAAACCTCTTTATTCACATAAAATGTTATTAGTTGTTTACATAAGTCATTTCAGGTCCTATAAAATCATTTATTTTGAACATAAAGTTTGCAATCACATCACTGGCCCTGAAGTTTCACATCACATAGAGCAGTTTATGAAATAAATAAGACACCAGACCTTCGTGATGACCTGTTGGTGCACTTTTTTAATTAATTTCAAGTCCTCAGTTATTGATACACAGTTATCAATGCAAATACGAAGGCTAGTTACACATCACAAACACAGAAACGCTAACATAAACAACACCTGCTTCCAAACAGAGAACAGCTTGTGCATTTCAAAAGAGACGGCCTGCAGGTTTCCACGTTTCATATCAACTTATGATAATAGCAGGTGCTGCAGTGACAGTCTGTGTGGTTTTTCACTGTGAAGTTGTCTACCTTTGTCTGCAAGAAGGTAAAATGAGCAGGAATGAATAAGAAAAAGAGATTAATTGTGTATTTTATTTATTTTTTAAGCTGAATTTTATGAAAACTCAGCAACAGCATGTAGAAATAGAGAAAAAAACATTAAAAAAGTTATCAAATGCTGACGTTTAGCATTTGATAGTTAAATCTTAGCTACATTTGCTATAAAATAATAATAATAATAATGTATTGTACAATGCTATACAATATATTGTACATTGTTATGTATATTATATATATATATAAAAAATACTTCTATAATAATTGCTTACAAGTGTACTAAGTTATTTGCACTATGAACTAGACCAAAAGTACTTGGTATGTTTTTGTGTTGCTGCATTGAACACTTTATGCATCTATTTTAATTAAACTATTTTTTACCTCGTAGCTGTGCTTTGCAACGCAGCACGATGCCTGTGAGGTGATATTCTTGGGGACCGCCATCGTCTGCATGGCTTTCTGCGGCGTCGGGTACGCCCAGGAGAAGCAGTAGCCCATGCACTGGTAGATCGGACGGTTCCGTGAAGAAAAAACCCGGTTCAGACCCAGGCTGCATTTCCCACAGCCCACTGCAAAACCAAACGAACACTGATACACTCCAGGATGGAAATTCAAATAAAGAGCATTGTTTTCAGCTTTAAGTCAAAAAGTTGATTTAACAACAAAAGTTAAGTTGTCTTAACGTTTTTATGTTCTGATACTTTATTAACCTTCAATTATGAGCTATAACTTAATTTTAAATAATTATTTCACATTGTGCTAGAAATCTGCCCTCACCTAGTTGAACAAGAACACATTTCCGCATTATTTTCACTCACGTTAAACAGTTGAAATAAGTACTTTTTACAACAATTTAAATTCATGATTCAATTTGCACAAACAAAATATATTTAATGCATTTTATTAAACATTACACTAAATTCTTTTGAACAGAGCTTAAGCTATGTGAGAAGATATTTTCCTTAACGATTGGAAGCCAGATAAACTTGACACAAGGTACAAAAGCATGCAGCTAAGCATCCTGGGAAATGATCCCTTTATCTTTTTTCTGTTATTTTTAATCGCTACCTTAAAAACAATAATATTCACTCAACTCTTGGATTTATGACAAAAATAATAAAAAGTTAACAAAGCTTACTACAGTAAGTTTATGTTCTATAAACTTACATATTTAAGTGCAAAATCGAAAACGTGAAAGATTTAGTTGACGTAAAGAGTAAAAGTTAGTATATACAATTAAATGAGGCTCAAATGGTTTAACAGTGTAGAAAGACATTAAAGGAGTGGAAAACACCACAAAGACACAAAACCTACCAAATATTTCTAGTCTAGTTTAGTGGAAATATGTTAGTACACTTGAAATAACACAAAAACAATTTATAAGCAACTTAGAAAAGTTAATAATTACTTAATATTGATGGAAAAAGTACAAATTATTTCACTCATAACATGGAAAAATGTCTAGTTATTAGTGAAATAATCTTCCATTTTAACTAGCACTTTTTAAAAATCAATATTAATGGATTATTGACTTAAACAAGCTCCTATATCTTCCTGAAAAGTTACATGTAAGTTAGTTTAGTCTTAATTCAACTATACTAAGATATTTGCACAACAAATTAGATCAAAAATACTTGGTAAGGTTTTGTATTTATTTGATCTTTTAAATTGTGTCCTTTGTTCTTTAATTTCTAGTTTAAACCCAAATAATGTTACTTAAAAAATTTTCATTTTTTTTTTTTAGCTAACAGCTTGTTTGCTTGTAGCTTGTCTGTTAGTTAAAAAAAATAAAAAATTTTAAGCTAACAAGCAATCCTTACTGCTTGAAGAGTCGAAGTTAGGACAAGAATCGGCTACGTTCAGAAGAAAAAACAACAGAAGAAGAGTCACTGCAGCCGACTTCATGCAGCCCATAGTCGTAATAGCAGACACCTGTAAAATGGAGACAAAAAGACATATTTATTAAAGAATATGCTCAGTTTTCGGGAAATAAAATAGAAATCCAGGCTGTTACCATGTTGCGATAAAGCTTGTCTTCATTCCGCCTCTTTTCAAGACTCCTTTATATTGAGGACTAATGCTCTAAATCAGCTAATTTTATACCTGGCTACTTCCTGGATTAGGTGATACCTGCCAACGTTATCGCTGATCTCAGTGATTCACTGTTTGCTTTGCCCCCTTTCCTCTAATCCATTTAGAGCTCAGAAAGATTGGAACAAGTTGTGGAAACTCATAATATACTTCCCCCATCCCGGCGATGGTCGTTCTGTTTAATCCCTGGATTTTTGTTACCTGGTAACACAAGGTTGCTGTCGTCCATCAGGTCAGAATAGAAAGATTCACATTAATTAGGGATTTTGTCCAACCATAAACCACTTATAGAGTTATTTTACCAATAAGGAAGGCGGTTTTTACTGTTTCAAAAGGAATAACATGAAGTTTTATGCCTGTAAGTGTTGTGTTTTTAGGTTAAATGAACTTTTACTCATGAGTCACATCCACCGAAACATTCAGTGGGTGGCAGATTGAGGGGGCTTTGTAGACTGAAAAAATAAAAAGGTGGAGAAAATTGTTTCTTAATATTGATTAAAAGTGGTTCCACTGGAAGATTATTTCATTTATAACATGGGGAAACTGTTGTTATAAGTGAATTAATCTACCAGTTAAACTATTACTTTTCCTCAACAATAAGGAATTATTGACTGTAAAAAGTTCCTATATGTTGCTGAAAAGTAACTTGTGAGTTAGTTTTGTTTCATTTCAAGTGTACTGAAATATTTACACTGGAAACAAAAAACTACTTGGTAAGATTTTGTGTTTTTGCAGTTTTCTCTCTGTATTTTTCCTGTTCTTAGGATGATTTTATTGCATATCCAGGATGGATTCCACGAATAAACGAGCAGGAATTTGATATCTGATAAAGAGTTTCCACTCGCGATCTCTGAAAATGTCAAGGATGAATAATTTATTTTAGGTTTAATTTGTGAGTTCCCTTAAGTGCCCATGTTCTGTGTCCTTGGTTGTTTTGGTGATAAATCCTCCCTCAAGTGGTGAATACAAGAGACAACACTATAAAATAATAATTTGTCATTTTGTAGCCTTATGCTTTTTTAAAATAGCACTCAGACATTTTCTTCCTCTTTTCTTTTAGAGATTAGAAGTGCCTGAAATAGCAAACAGAAATGTTAGTTTAAGCAGAATCATAAAACCTAAAACACAAAGCTTTAATAATCCAGTTCTTTAACATTTGTTCATTTAACAAACTTAAAATGAGAATTCATTTAAAGTTCGTTGGAAAGTAAATCTCCTTCTAATTGGACAAAAGCCCATTTTGATTGGCGTGGCTTAACTTCCTCTGATGTTGCCATGGTTTCATGTTCACCATAAAGCAGAAGTGTCTAAAGTGTGGCCCTTTGTTGCTCTTGGACTGACTTTCAAATTTGTCTCGTAGATTCAGATGGAGAAAAATTGTTACCAACATAATTGTCTTATTTAGAAAAATGTAACATACATGTTTTTATAACCAATTTTTCACAAAAAGTAAAACTAGTAAAATCCAGAAAATTTTACTGAAAAGCCAACGTTTCTGCAACCAAATCAGCTTTTACTCTTTCTTAAATTTAGCTAAATTTAGCAAATGTTTTGAAACAAAATGACGCAAATTGCTGAAAAGAAATTTATTCAATCAAGCCCAAAAGAAACTGAAAACTAGATGTCTTTGTTTCAATACAGCAAACATGCAAAATTAAAGAAAGTAATAATGGCCTATACAATCATTACATTTTGTGTACAAAATCATTCACAGACAATGAGATTTTAGTCTGCTCAGTTCTGCCTATTTTGAGCTGTTTTATCACCTCTTGTCACTTTAAATCCAAATAATCAGCTCAATATTTACAGTTGCACACGAAAATGGCTGCAAATAGATGCGCAATTGTACAACCGTGCAGCTTTGAAAAGCAGAAGTGGAGCTTCCTGCACAACTAGCAAGAATGCAGCAAGTGGTTTCTGGATGGTAAGTCAACAACAAAACACCTTTTCTCTTTTCCAGCAGCCATTTTAAAGCGCATACAGCAGTAAAACCAGCTGACCAAATGTAATGGAGCTCACCTTAGGTTGCTAGGTAATGGGCTATGCTCTACTGGGGTTGCTAGGTAACGGCGCAGAGACCAAATCTGACTTAACAATCAGGAGATTTTTGAAACGGCTCATTTTCTAGACACCAAAAAATATTAACTTATTGGCAAAAAAATTGCTGTGTATTTTTTTTATAAGTGTTTGTACAAAAACATGCAATTTTTTTGTCTAACAACCAAACCGGTAACAACAGAACAAAGTAGCAATCCAGTGTCTACAATGAATAACTATTTTAAATCCACACATTCATGACCAAATGTAAAAAGAAAAATAAATGAGTTCAAAGAAAAAGAGAGAAAAGGCATTTCTCTCTTTTTCGTAACGACTCTAGAATTGGGGGATGTGCTCTATCTTCCTGGTTTTAGTTAGATCGCCAGCAGCAGCAGCATTCTGGATCAGCTGCAGCTTTCTTCTTCGGTAGATCTGTGAAGACATTGTTGCCGTAATCAATGCGACTAAAGATAAATGGATGACTTTTTCTACATCTTTCTGTAACATTATTTTCCATTTTGGAAATGTTCTTCCAGTGATAAAAGACCGACTTTGTAACTGCCTTTATGTGGCTGTGAAGGTTCAGGTCAGAGTCTGCTATTAATATGGAACATTTCTTGTTGAATTGCACCTTACAAAGTGGCCAATGAGTCAAGATTACTGGACTCGGTTTCAGTCTATAGAACTGAGTTCATGTCACAAAATGCCAAAAATAATCTGCAAGAAAAATATGTGCTTCCAGTTAGTTTTTTAAAAATATATTTATGTTATTTTTCTTCTTTTCTTCTTTTTATTGCTAAATGGCAAATCCAAACTAATATCTATTGATGCATCAAAATGTGCTCAATACAACTTGTGTCTGAAATATATTTATTCAAAACTTAAGTAAATTGAATACAAAATGTAAAATTATATTTGATATACTAGGTCGCTCTGTCCCTGCTTGGAAAAAGTTTTTTATTTTAAAGTATTTCAGGATTTCTTTTTTACCTGTTGACTATTGTAAATTTATAATTTACTTTTTATGGTTTCCTAATAAAAGAGAGCCAGACAGTTTCACCACACGGTGGCATGAAAGATCTGTTTACATAAAAGTCCAGAGGTCATCAGAGTAAAAATCAAGGTTCAGGAAAAATTCAAACTACACTTTTTAGGAATAATTTTATTGCTAAAACATGAAAAATCTGTAAAAAACAAAAAACAAAAACGCTTTACTATAATAATTTTAATAGTCTTCTTGCATCTTATGAACACACTTTGTTAAACACTCCTGCTATGTACTAAATACTTTTTGCAGCATATTTACTGACTGACTTTATATACACACACACACACACACGCACACACGCCCACGCACGCACACACACACACACACACACACACACACACACGTACACACACACATACATGTCGGTGTGTTTGCATGTGTGTGTGTGTGTAGTCAAAGAATATGAATATTTAATTAATATCTTCATTGATCAGAAAGTCTCACTTTCACACATAGGTGTGTGTCTATGGTACAATTTTGATAAAACAAATTATAATAATAGAGTAGAAAAGAATAAAACAGAATAGCATCTTTAATATGGTTGTAACAATAATTACTGTACAACTAAATCTGGGTGCAGTTCTCCAGATAAAACAATTTCTTACTTTAAAAAAAAGACTAAATAATTACTTATCATTTATAGCCACCAGCAAATGATTAAAAGTTAATTGAAAACTAAAACAGACATAAAAATAGATATGGTCAGTTTGAACACTTAGCAGTAAATTAACATGGTGATGGCTGATGGGTAAGAAATAAAAATATGATGCAGGAAAATTACTCCTAAAACTATATTTTTTGTCAAAATATTACACAAGTAAATGTAACTAGTACATGCCATATAGTATTAATTGTAAAAAATGTAGAAAACCATGTATAATTTTCCTTGCACACTACAATTATGGCCTATTCTATGGTTTGTCTATGAACATGGGCGGTTCTAGACAGGGGCCACCAGGGGGCCATACCCCTGTTTAACTGTTCCTGGTCTATGTTAAAACATCTGTACATAACAGATTACACTGAATAAATTCATTACAATAACATGTGCTGGTACATAAACTGTATCTTAATTCAGCTTTATTTATCATTATTTTTGTAATCTTTAATAGTTTGTGAATTAAAAATTAAGATGTTGCAGATTTAGGTTTTGTCATATTGAGATGGAATTTTCATTTGCAATATCAGGGGTCTGCAACCTGCAGCAGCAGAGACACAAATGGCTCTTTGGCTCACTTCACATATTAAACTATAAAATATAGCCATACATATATATTTATTTATTATTCTTTCTTCTGTGTCCCCATTAAAAAATAAGTGCCCCACCCTTGTAAATTTGGCCTAGAACCGCCCTAGTATGTAAAATCACAATTAAATACGTTCAAGATTGTAATTGTGACTTGTGAAATGTGGGGATTTTCAAGAGGTATAAATATTTGTTGCAAGACACTATAGTTGGCATTAGTTGCATTGTTGTTGTATATTTTTCGGGGGTTTTCATCATATTTCTGGGTCTTTTTCAAAATTGACGTTTTTATTTCAGGTACCGACTCATTTAGTCAGAGTTAAATTTTGTCTGGAAATGTTTCTTTCACTGTAGTAGTTTACAGAATAAGAAAACGTGGTTTCAACAGTTAAAATGCTGTGGTTGGGAGACAAACCCGTCCGTTGTCCTCGCTGTAATTGTGTCGGATGATGCTGCGGATGACCCGCCGCTCTACAAGGCAAGCCCGTGCAGGGCTGTCCAAGAAACCCCATCGACGAGACAAAACTCGAGGCGTGAACGTGGCAGCCATTTTACATCATCAAGAGTGAATGACTGAAGTCGGACCATTGCCGGGAGTTTTACACTTTTTCCGTCTTTTAAATATCACGTTTATCTTCCTATACAATCAGCACCACACTCATTGGTGTGCCAGCGGCAGGTAGGGCGAATGCTTCTGAAAGTTCTCGTTAATGTTGTTTTATTCAGCGCTAAACCCCCCGGAATAGTGCGGTGCTGTTTCAAACAATGTGGAAACTGGTGGTGGTTGGGAACGAGTTGTCCAGACCGGCTTTTTGAAAATGGACTCTTCCTATGTGGCGGCACGTTGACTAACCACGCATCCGTTGAGCTAAGCACTTAGCTTTCCAGGCCTCGTTAAGTCATATTAAATATAAAAAGTGCGCTTTGTCATTTGGTGAAGTCTACCAACAAATGACGTTCTAACAATGGCCTCAGTGGTAATACCGTGCGAGTTAGCATGCTAGCTCCAGCTAGCTCATTTTGACAGATCGTGGATCTGACATGCTCATTGTCAATTTATGCTAATAAGGCTCAATAGGGGAGCCTGGTATATGCGCAAAAGATGTTGACAACGTCTTACAACTGTACTGTAAGTTCTACCTTCTGTTTATTAAATCAATAGCGGTAGTTCCGACCAAAAACGCACACATGAGTCTCGTGTTATTGTCCCAAAAAGGGTCCGTAGATAGCTGTGCGCGCTAGCCGGCTAACAGTATCTTTAGTGTCAGGCGCTAAACACAACATCTTAAACACATTAAAAATAACCAACTATAAATATCTCTATGCATTTATGCGCTAAAATTCAACATAGTTTGTTTCTGAGAGTGAAATCTAAATTTCTAATAGCCATTTATCCGTTGACTACAGACAGCACGTGTTTGTGAGATTGATTAGCAAACGTTTGAAGAAATAATTTAGGCAGCTGTCCGCCCAAATCAGAATGAGCTTAGCTGAGTTTTGAAATGTGAATAGAACAGTTTGATCTTAAAACTGCTCAAGTTGTCTATTACCGTACAGGAGTGCAAAATAAATACCACGAATTACAGATTAAGTTTGAGTGAAATTTGGAGCATTTATTTTGTGCCACCCAAAAATAAAGCAGCACATTTGTACTCAACGGTCAGCCACCGGAAGCTTGGGAACATTGTCTGAACACGTATATCAGCTGAAGTCAGCAGTGAGAAGGTCGGCTAACATGCAATTAGGAGAGCAAAGCGGATCCTGCGAGTAAAACTAAGCCAAACCAAATCAGAATGCCACAATAAGACGCAATTTTCTCTGTTTAATGTGTAACAATTTGGTATGTGCGTTGTCTGTCTTGTGCACACTGTCCACGTTTGTTACTTCTTCCAAGCTGGAAGCTGCCAGTAAAAAAAAGAAAAAAAAAAGTTAAGATAGGAAGAAGTTTCCAGCCACAAAAAGCAAAGTTTATTTCACACTGGAATGCCCCTTGTAAGATATTTTTGAACAAAAGTGTAAAAAAATGACTCCATATACCAGGATCACATTTTTTTGTTTGCATTTCTGTATTTTTAATATGATATTGTTGACAAATCTGAGGCTTGAACACATCCAAAGACCCAGGATTAATTTGGCTCATTGCATTTATACAGATTTCTGGAGACATGGCCACAGAACATATAAATGGAAATGGTCCAGAAGAGCCAATGGACACCTCTGCTGCAGTTACCCATTCTGAGCACTTCCAGACTTTATTAGAAGCTGGTTTACCACAGAAAGTTGCTGAAAAACTAGATGAAATTTACATAGCAGGTAAGGCATTATGAATACACTTGCATATTCAATATGCAATTCTTCGTATGAATTCATGCATGTATTGTCATTTTATCACCTTTTTGAATGGGGGAATTGGGAACCTGAAGCAACTTTTTGTGGTTTCCAACCAAAATGGGTACTGCAGTGCTTCAAAAATATTTAATTATACTCTATGTGATTAAAATGTGTAATAAAAACACAGAATATTCATTCCCAACATGGTGTCTTGATTGATAAATAAATCCCCCATATTTTTTTTTATGACCTCACTCATACATCCAAGTGACTTTAGATTTTAAGCTAGATTTTTTTTAATATATATAAAAAAATTTTGGGAGGGGTTGGTCACATGTTAGCTGCTAGTTTGGGCCAGATGGGGCTGAAACAGAAACAATGGTGGCAGCTGTGGTGTGGCTGCCTCGGACAGGTGATGGCCCTCCATACAGGGGAAATGTATTCTGGTTCAGTTAAAATCTTCTGTAATACAATATGAAAGACTTACAGTGCATCGCATTACACTTTTGCATATGTTGTGATTAATTCTTCTGAACTTGTCCTCACTTCAGTCCCATTTGATTAGGCTTTTCCAGTCCTCCTTACCCCCCTACCTAGCTGTCAGTGATTTATTAATAAAGGAGCTGCTGTAGAAAAGTTTGCACATGGATTTTTCTTTCATAGATGGTGGACGTTTTCAGTGTTTATTGTTGGTAGCACATTTCTCTGTTGTCCATCCTGCAGGTTTGGTGTCACACAGTGATTTAGATGACCGAGCAATCGAGGCTCTGAAAGAATTCAACGAAGAAGGTGCTCTCCAAGTCCTTTTACAATTCAAGGACAGCGACCTCTCACATGTTCAGGTATGCAGGACGTGTTGCTGAAAAGGAAAACACTTTATTCGTATTTTATAGTATAGAGCAAATCCGTTTGTCATTGCTTTTAGATAAGTGTGAAAATAAAATGTGACCTGTCTAAATTACAGTATCTGGCTTCTTCATGTCGTTTTTTTCTGTTATTTCCTTGTTCTTGATTTCTCTGTATCTTTCCAGAACAAAAGTGCCTTTCTTTGTGGCGTGATGAAGACTTACAGACAGAGAGAGAAACAAGGGACCAAAGTGTCGGACACCAACAAAGGACCAGATGAAGCCAAAATCAAAGTGAGAATCAATGCTTCAAATCGATATGTTAGCAGTTTTTGTTTTGAGCAATGAGAAAATTAAATAGTATAATGATTTTTTAAAAGTGTTTATTGTTAAAGTTGCTTCTTTTGTGTTTCATTTCAGGCTCTGCTGGATAGGACTGGATATACGCTTGATGTAACAACTGGGCAGAGAAAGTATGGAGGTCCTCCACCAGAGTCTACCCATACAGGAGCCCAGCCCACCATCGGTACAGAGGTACATAACTTACATCTTTATTCTCTGGTTTATCTGTATTTTAACTGTTTGAAGTGTTTGTTTTTCACTTCTCGTGTCCAAATGATGACTTTTTTTTGTTGTCACCTGTAGTAACCACGGTTACAGTGATGTTTTACCGCTAAGAGCTGACTGGATGGTTTCCCCAACATGTTGTCCGTACTTCTATTCTTGATATTTTAAAGTAAAATAATTGTTTTCATGCATCCTGACAGATATTTGTGGGGAAGATTCCTAGAGACCTGTTTGAGGATGAGCTGGTTCCGCTGTTTGAGAAAGCTGGCACCATCTGGGACCTGCGCCTGATGATGGATCCTCTCAGTGGCCTCAACAGAGGCTATGCCTTTGTCACTTACTGCACTAAAGAATCTGCACAGCAAGCTGTCAAGCTGGTATGCATGCTCCACTGCAATTATGATACTTATTATTTTACTAAGGGAACATTATGTTGCATTCATTTTGCTATTATTTTACAGATGCACCTAGATAGGCTTTTTTTGTTTTCTATCTATTCAGATTTTAACTTCAAAATGTTTTCTGAACATCCACAGTGCAACAACAATGAAATTCGACCGGGTAAACACATCGGCGTATGCATTTCTGTGGCCAATAATAGACTGTTTGTTGGCTCCATCCCCAAGAGTAAAACAAAAGAGCAGATTGTTGAAGAATTTGCTAAAGTTACAGGTGAGTCTGGTGTTTTTTCTGTGTCGCTCAGCAGTATTTCTGCAACTTAATGTTTGTTTTTCTCCGTTTGTTGCAGGTACAGCTTTTATGTTATTGGGGAAAATAAAATTATTTGCTTGTTTTTGTCCAAATAGTTGACTGGATTTGAGTTACTGTTGCATATGTTGCAGCTTATAACAGATTGACTTTAAAATAAATCAAGATTCTCGTGTCTTTCGACTAAATTTACACATTTTAAATTCTTTGCAAATGCAGTGAGGACAGTTTTGGTCATTTTCTTGGTTGACCACCATTAACTATTCTAATATCTGTATTTATTTGTTTGCAGGCAGTTATGAACATGTTTTGTCTGGAAAAAATAACAAAGTTTTTCTCTTGCTTTTTGTCTCTGCAGAAGGTCTAAATGATGTCATATTATACCACCAGCCAGACGACAAGAAGAAGAACCGAGGCTTTTGCTTCCTGGAATATGAAGACCATAAGACGGCGGCTCAGGCTCGCCGCAGACTCATGAGTGGAAAGGTCAAGGTGTGGGGAAACGTGGTGACTGTGGAATGGGCCGACCCGATTGAGGACCCAGACCCAGAAGTCATGGCTAAGGTGAGCCGTAGAGATTTAAAGAAGGTGCCATGTTGATATCTCCAAGTTACGGAAGATGATTAGGGGCAATGGAAAAAAAATAACAAAAAAAGTTACTTTTTTTCTCCTCAGTTATGAATTTAAATTTAAGAATTTCACTTTTTTCTCATAATTTTTATTACTTGAATATTTTTTCTCTGAACTATTCTATTAAATTCTTTCTTTTGGAATTTTTTTTTTCCTCAATTCTTTTTTTTCTTGCATAATTTTTTTTCTCTCAATCCTTTTTTTCCTCTCTGAGTTCTGACTTTAATCATTTGAGCTTAGTCAGAACTCTGAGGGGGGAAAGTCTGTTCTTTCTTTTCTTTTTCTTTTTTTTTTCAGTGGCCCTAAAAATGTTTTGTCCCAAATTATCCATTTCATAAAAAATAAAAATAAAAACATCCTCTTTCACAGGTGAAGGTGCTGTTTGTGAGGAATTTAGCGAGCACTGTTACAGAGGAGGCGCTTGAAAAAACGTTTAATCAGTTTGGAAAACTGGAGAGAGTGAAAAAATTGAAAGATTATGCCTTCATCCACTTTGAAGAACGAGACGGCGCTGTGAAGGTACGAAAGGAAAAACTTACTAATGAATGCTACAAATTAGACTGGTAACCACAGGTTAAAGAAAAACAAACAACCTATTCTTGTTTTTAGGCTTTAGCCGAGCTCAATGGCAAAGAACTGGAAGGAGAGCACATTGAAATCGTGTTTGCCAAGCCGCCTGACCAGAAGAGGAAAGAACGCAAAGCCCAGAGACAAGCCGCCAAAACGCAAATGTAAGCAAGAACAATGCTACTCAGGCTATTGTTGGCAGCTTGTAATTAACTCTGTTACAAGTGAGACGCTGCTTTATTTATTTCATTCTGCTTCAGCTAAAATCACATATACCCAATAAATCACTAAATTATCCCTTTTTTGTAAGAAACATTGAACGTTGGCGTTTCTCCCCAGGTATGATGAATACTACTACTATGGGCCGCCTCACATGCCGCCACCAAGAGGCAGAGCAAGAGGAGGGAGGGGCGGCTACTCTTACCCCCATGATTACTACGGCTATGAAGATTACTACGATTACTATGGATACGACTACCACAACTACCGGGGAGGCTACGACGACCCCTACTACGGCTACGATGACTTCCAAGGGTCTGTGCGGGGGGCCAGGGGGGCCAGAGGAGGCGTCCGCGGAGGAGCCAGCCAGATCAGAGGCCGTGGGGCCATCACACCCAGGGGCCGATTGGGCTTCACCCAACGTGGAGGCCTTGGAACAATCAGAGGTACTGGAAGTTCAGCTGAATATTTCAGTTTATTATATTATCCGAGGACGTTTCATACGCAGAGAGGGAGCCAAAAACGGCAGGACGTAATTAAATAAACTGAAGTCTAATCATGAAAACTATTTACAGTTAAAAGAAGTGGCCGTTTGTTGGATTAATGGTAATGTTAGTGATTAAACACTAGAGGGAGGCAAAGCCTCCAAAATGAATTTTAAAACAAAATGACATTTGAAATGGTTGCTAATGCAAATTAAAAAATAAAGCAACAGAAAACCATTTGATTTTGTAAAAAAAAAAAAAAAAAAAAAGCTTCATAAATTATATTTGTAAAAGAAAATGGTAAAGCAACAAAAATATGTGTTACTAAAAAGCAACAGATGGGGCAGAGACTTTTACATCACAAAAAGGGTAAAAAATGAATTTAAAAATGTTCAGTGAATCAAAGCCTCAACTTTAAGTCAATGTCGTTTTGGTTAAAGTCATTTAAGGAAACCAGAATCTCTTGGCAACGTTTTGATTTGATGCAATAAAAACCTTAACTAGATTCAATTGAACTATTTATTTTATAAGATTCTCTCTCTCTGAAAGTCATAACCAATTATTAAACCTTCAGTTTGGTCCTGATTGGCCTGAAAAAAAAAACTTCCCTCCATGGAAATAGATTTAATAATTTACAAATTGAGTTTTTCTGGATTTTTCACATTGGCTGCATGTATCAATTTTAAGTGAAAAATATAAAGAATGAGAAACTTAACCTCCTGAGACCCCGCATCCTCATATGAGGACATTACATTTCTGCTGTTCTGCACCATGATACTTAAGTTGTGCGGGGTCTCAGGAGGTTAAGATATTTATGTTGGATGCATTTAGCCGATCCGAGGCTGTCCTAGTCCATACCTGGGTGTAATTGTTTTTTTTCCCCTCCTTTTTTCCATGTTCAGCAGGGAAACGGGGCCGAGGGCGTTCCTGACCTGTCCCAGTGGAGACTTGACTCGATGTGTGGGTTTACACCATAAGCTGCAATGGATGTTGAAATGACGAGAGCGACAACAAAGGTCCAGTGAAATTCCAGCCTTACAGAAGAAGAAGAACCATCTCCCTTCCACCCTTTTTATTTTTTGCTTTTCCCCCAGAAACCGCCACCCTAAAAGAAAACGATCAGATGATTTTTGAATATAAACCCATGTCAGCCAGTTCGTCGCCCTGGTTCTCAGGGCTCTATCTATGAATTGCCCTTACAATCTGCCCCTTCCCTGCCCCCGAATATGCCATTTAAAAGAAAAAAAAAAACAAAAACAGAATAATTATTGAAGAAATTGCACTTTTTAAGTTGTTAGTTTGAAGTGGCTCAAAGGAGCTTGATACTATTGTATATTTTTGTGCTAATCGCAATTTTTATTGTCGAAATATCCATGTTATTGTTTGATCTGGATGTTTGAAATCGAACATTTGCAGGGTTTTAGGGTGTACCCACCTGGCATGGATAAGTCAGGCATTCCAGGAAAGTGGTTCTTTTCAGAACTGGTCTTTAAGGGTTGGTTGACTACCTCAGTACAGAGGACTAAACTACCCGGCCTGTACTGTAAATAGGGAAACTATATAGATGAAAGCAGGGCTTGTTTGCAAACAATATGCACAAGAGCTGCAGCGCTAAAACGATGTACTTAATGTAATATACTCCTTTTCGCTGCAGCTCTGCAGGCTGTAAACAGTCAAGCTGGGCATGCAAAACAATCTCATGAGATGAGTCTAAAAACAAGCCCTGCTTTTATCGTATTTTGAACTGAATTAGCTGCCTTGCTTCTTCAGAGTATGTAGTTACTGGTTGTATAGTTTTTCGGAAAATGTTACGTTTTGTAAAGGCTTAAAATCGGAAGGCATCCAAATGCCTTTTGATTTAAAAAAATACAAAAAAATACAAAAATTAAGGCCCTGCAGTGTCCCTTTTGTGCCACTGTTTTATTCTGCTGGGAGGGTTTTTATATTCATGAAACACATTTTCAAACACCATCAGAATAATGTCAGCAAACTAAACCATCATGTAGAATCATGATCATCTCGAATGATCCCTTCCTGCATCATAAATGGCGCCCAGCGTAGTGGACCTGATGACTGAATTGCCATATTTTGCAGTCAGAAAGCGTGCCTAACTCCAGCTGCTGTGGTTGTAGAAGGGATCTCAGACCCACAGTGGTAGAAGGGATACTGCAGTGAATGATTTGTTTCCAAGTATAGCATAAAGGAAACTGTTTGTCAATCCCAGTTTTCTATACAGTTAACTCCCTCAGTAAAAAAAAAAGCATAACAACCACCTTTTGAAAAAAAAAAAAAAAAAAAACACATACACGCATAAACAACAACAAAAAAAAAAATGTTAGCAGTTTTAAACTATTGTTGGTGGCCAACAACATTTTTTGCATTCCTGCAAATAAATTGTTTTATACTGTAAAATGGAGGTGAGTGTAACTTATTTTTGTAATAAAGTTTTTGATTTCTATCTGTGTCTTACTCTCTGGGTAAATGTTGGTGGTGAGTGGCTGTGCTGTGAGGTAATAAAAGCCAATTATATTGGTTTGGAATGTACATATTTATATTAGGCCAATATAATCCATTATTTTTTTCTTTGAATACTCGACCAGTTTGATCCAGGAAATGGAAAAGTTGACTTAAAAATTATGTTTAGATGTTTTATTTAAAATTTATATTCTTATTTTGAAAAATGCTCAAATAATTAAGTTCAGAAGTACTTGGGCCAAAATGTAAAAATTTTAAATGTAGTATTAGAACGTGAATAAAGTCAGGAGGTCATTATGAGAATATTTGTAACATGACTTCTTAGCTGTTGTGATCTAACTATTCTCATAATATGGCTATTTGTGTAACTTTGACTGTTTTTGTAGTATGAATCTATTCTCATAATTTTTGTCTTGTAATTTTTTTTAAAGTTTATTTTGTGGGCATAACACTACTGATCAGTAAACTAGGGAACCATTTTAATTAAATCTTTTTTTGTAAGAATTGAGTCATAGATAAAAAAAAATCAAATAGTTTTTTTCTTGTTAAATGAATATTTTCCAGTTTATTATTTTGGGCTTTATTTAAGAAAACTGAAAAAAGCAATGAAAATGGAATTAAAAGCAGATTTGGGTGAACTATTTGGAGTACAAGTCAATGAGTAGAGGTGGTCCTAGTTACCATGACAACAGAAGGTTACCAGGACACTTGGAGAAACATTTTAGTTGCATCCAACATTTTTGTAAGTAGATTTGGATTTAGAAGTTGTACTAGTGCCCTTGAATGTGATTCTGTATAGCAGGGGTGTCAAACTCCAGTCCTCAAGGGGCGCTGTGCTGCAGTTTTTAGATGTACCACAGGTACAAAAGACTGGAATGAAATGGCTTAATTACCTCCTTCTTGTGAAGAAGCCTGCTAATGACCTAATTATTCTATTCAGGTGTGGTGCAGCGGAGGCACATCTAAAGGTTGCAGGAAGGGCATTGGCCCTCCTGGACTGGAGTTTGACACCTGTGCTGTAAAGGGTGTATACATAGTTCCTACAAGTCTGAACCAGAAGCAATCTGCGCCATCTTGGTAGGCAAACGCAGTGCAAAGCATAGATCACAGGTGTCCTTTGGACGTGCCTCTGCTGCACCACACCTGAATACAATAATTAGGTCATTAAGGCCCTGGAGAATTGATCGACACAAGGAGGAAGTAATTAAGCCATTTCATTCCAGTGTTTTGTACCTGTGGCTCATTTAAAAACTACAGGACACCTGGAGTACTGGGGTTTGACACCCCTAGCATAGATGAACCATAACGTTTCAATGGATTTGTAAAGGATGTACAAACTCTTCACATGAATAACAAGGTTCTGAGTACACGCAGTAACATAGTTGTAGGCTACATGTCCATTTAGCTAGTACTCAGTAAGTACTACAGTAAATATATATTTATTTATATATTTATTTTTGTAATACTTAAAGGTACTCAAAAATTTTGAGCAAATAGTTGAAATGTACTTATGAGTTAAATAGGAACGAGGGGAGGACTACGTCTAAGCTTGTGGCTTTTTATTGTTGTCATAGCAACTCCATAGCAACTGTCATGACAGTTATTTCTTTACCTACCAAGATGACTGCCAGATATGAAGTTCCTGGAAGTGACACGTCACCTGAAAACTTTATATACATCAGTTCTCATGTGATGTGTCACAATTCTGGGAACTTTGTAACTGGAAGTCATCTTGGCAGAAAGTTGCTATAGCAACAATAAACAAACTGCAAGCTTAGAACTAGCTCTCACCTGGTTTCTATTTAACTTATAAATTTGTAGATAACTATTACTTGATCACAATTTTTGAGTACTCTACCCATTATTTACTGTTGTACTTACTGCCAAACTAGCAAAATTAGCTTAACTAACATAGCTTTTACCTGCAAGCTAAGGCAGACATGTAGTCTATGTGTATGTTACTACATGTACAGTCACCAGAATCTTATTCACGTGAAGTGGTCACATGTCCTTTACAAATCCACTTCAACATTGATTGTATACGTCCGTGGATTTAAGGTTGCGAAGCTCCTCCATGGTGAATTTGGGCATGTGAACATTGGTGAGGAATGTCCACATATTTTATTTTTGTTGTGCGTTTGCTTGCCTACTAAGATGGCTTGAATCACTTCCGGTTCAGACTTGTTGGAACGAAATATTGGGTGGTAGCATTTTTCCAACAGGGGTCATTGCCCCCACATTGCCACCCCTTGGAGGCACCACTGAATAATGTTTATTGTTATTATTATTATTGTTTAAAAATATTAAAACGAATCAAAACAAATATTTCTTCTAATCTTTTATGAACACAAAGAAGAGAAACAACTTATTTAGCTTAAATTTATATGACTTACTTAATGGAATATCAACTTTTTAAAAATATTTTAAATCACTTCATGATTTGTGAATACACCCAGATGAAGAAAAAAAATCTAGGTTTGGTGAGAATACAGCAGCCAGAGGCCGGACCCGCGGCGTAGCGCGGTGACATCACGCGTCTCCGGTGTTGACAAGCAGGCAGCGGCCCCTCCACGGACCGGACCGGACCGGGCCGGACCGGGCTGACAGCCAGCACCGCAGCCATTAGACCCGCAGCTCCGGGAGGAACCATGCTGCGTGATCTTAATCCCAACAGCTGCACACGGCCACCACGCCTGCGCTGATCATCCAACCATCCAGCAACCTTTGTGTCATTTTCCTGCCTCCGCTCGGCCGTAAACCGGCGGTAAGTGTTGGACTGATAGATAAAATGCAGTAAATTTCCCAGAACCCGACGCTGCAGCGTGTTTTGGTTTTCCTGGATTATAGGGAAGATGGGCAGCATCCGAGCTTTTCTGCAGCTGACAAGCCGCGGGATGAAGCTGGACCGGGTCAAGGAGCTCGGCAGGCAGTACCCAGTTTTCTGTTTTCTCCTGCTTCTCCTACTGCTAACCACTCTGCTCCTAAACAGGCAAGTAAACGCCGCACGAGGTCCCTGAACGCATCACATGATGACCTGGGATGATGTAATGTTTGTTTGGCATGTGAGTTGATAAGGTGATTTGTTTTGTTTTTAGATATATTCATATTATCATGGTGTTTTGGTCCTTCCTGGCCGGTGTGGTTACTTTTTACTGCTCACTGGGTCCTGAGTCTCTGCTGCCAAACATCTTCATGTCCATCAAACCAAAAACAAAGGTTGGTCAGATTACTACGACCTGGATTAAAAAATCAAAGAGGAAGAGGACATTTTCGACCAAAAAAGGCAATTTCTGGGTTTGAAAAATCGTCAATTTGCTCAAAAAAAGAAAAAAAGGAATCAGCTCAGAAAAAGTCTAGAAAAAACAAGACATTTTCTTACTTTGAAAGATAAAAAATTTGCTCCATAGACAGTTTGCTTTAATCACAGTAATTTTCTCAAAAACAAGGAAATTTCTGAGTTTCGATAATGTAAAAATCTGCTTAAAAAAAAAAAAAAAAAAAAAAAAGGAAAGTTTGAGATTAATCTGAGAAATTTTCTAGAAAAAAATGTAAATTGCAAAATTAAAAAAAAAATGTTTGAGATTAATCAAATAGATTTTCTGTAAAAGAGAGCTTATTTTGAAATCTTAAAAATTTGCTATAAAAAAACCTCCTAAAAAAAATTTCTGAGTAAAAACTCAGAATTCCAGAAATTTTTTTTAGACAAAAGGAGGACATTTCTGATTTTGAAAAGTTGAAAATATGTGAGTGGAAACTTAGAAATTATGAGGGCAATATCAGAAATTTTCTAGAAATAATATCTAATATCAAAAAGCTTTGAAATTTTCATAATTTGTTTGCTGGAACATTGCTACATTTTTTGGTGAAAATTACCCCTCCTTTATTTTTTAATCTGATGATGCTGTTGTAAAACTCTGATTTTATTTAGTTCCTGTAACGGGTCAATAATGTGAGTTAATTTGTCCCAGTCTTTCCAGCAGGAGCTGTTTCCTTTGGGCCACAGCTGTGCTGTATGTGGAAAGATTAAATGCAAAAGACACAGGTAAACAACCTGAAACGTTTTCCTTTTTTGTCACAATTCAACCACAAGTTTTAATCTGTTATATTTGGATTTAAATAGACAGCCAAAATAAGAAGCAGAACATGCCTCACAATACAATAATAAACAGTTTCTAAGCCTTTTTACAAATAATAATAAAAAAAAAACAACATATAGTGTTTATTTTAAGCCCGATTTAGTCCGATAACACTAAAATAATCCCGTACAGTTTGTCAAATTAAAATTTTTGAGTATAAATGAAGGTTTATGAAGACGGAGGTTTGTGAGAGAACTTCAGTGATCAGTTTAAACGACAAGCAGACATAATCTTGGATAAATATTATGGGATTTATTTTTGTGTTGTTTTTGGATTCCATATTGCAGAAATGCCACAAAAAACATGTTTGGTAATGTAAATCCAGCAAACGAACAATGGGGAAGCAATGGGGGAAAACGCGAAACAACAAAATAAAGTAATGTTTTGATTTTTTAAAATTCAGATGAAATTAGGAAATATGACTTCATTACATCTCGATTAAGATTTGAGCATACTCGATTAAACAGAAACGACTTTGCTTCACCCAAATCAACTTTTATTTAATTTATTAAACTCTGATAAATTTAGAAAATGTTTTGACCAGAATCCTGTTCTTATAATCGAGCCAAAAAGAATGTGAAAACTAGATTCCTTTCTTGCAAAATCAGTTTTACATTTTGGATGTATGATGAATCCCTTTCTTACAAAAAAAAATACAAATTTGATTACTTTATGTGCTTGATTTTTGGCCATGTGACAAAAAGTTTGTCACATGAAACTAATTAAAGAAATAAAGAAACTAATTTGGAGACAAAAAAATAAAAACTACTAGCGCCAGCTAGTGGCCAGAAATGACTTTAGCTCTTTTTGTGTGTAGTTCTGTGATTTTTCTGCTTCCCAGACCGACTTTGTTGCTGGAAAACTATCAGCCATGGCTTGACCTGAAAATACCCTCGAAGGTGGACGCCTCTCTATCTGAGGTGTGACAAAACAAACAACAAAAGCTGTTTTGAATCCACTGATCTCATGTAATATTTTTATATTTCACAGATTCTGGAGCTTGTCTTAGAGAATGTGGTATATCCCTGGTACAGGTAGGGTTTTATTATACTAAAGGGGACGCATTATGCAAAATTAATTTTTGTTGTTTTTTATACTTCCATTTGAGTCACAGCTGCTCATAAAAACAGCCAAATCACTTAAAGTGAAACACCCAGCCATGTTTTTGGTAATAAGTAAATTAATTATGTCTGTTTCTAAAACCCCCGGAATGTAAGGTCACCATGGCGTTACCTAGCAACCCCTGCAGAGCCCAGCGACGTTACCTAGCAACCCCTGCAGAGCCCAATGGCGTTACCTAGCAACCCCTGCAGAGCCCAGCGACGTTACCTAGCAACCCCTGCAGAGCCCAATGGCGTTACCTGGCAACGTTTGTTGTATGTGCTGCTGGAAAAGATGTCCAGAAACCACTTACTGCACTGCAAAAATAAAATATTAACAAGTATTTTTATTCTAGTTTCTATTGCAAGTTTCTTAGTACACTTACAATAAGACCAAACTAACTGAGAAGCAACTTTTCAGAACAATACGGGAGCTTTTTTTTTGTTTTGAGTCAATAACTCTTTAATATTGATGAAAAGGTATTTGTTGCGCTGGTATTTTTTTTTTCAATTTTAACATGGGGAAAAGAATTATTGACTTAAAAAGCTCCCATATTATTCTGAAAAGTTGCTTATCAGTTGGTTTGGTCTTGTTGTCAGTGTACTAACATATTTGCACTGGAAAGTAAGCCAAAAATACTTTGGTAGTTTTTTTTTTACAAGAGAATGTAAACATTGAGTTGGGGGGCGTGGCCAGCAGCAGCTCATTTGGATTTAAAGTGACAGGACGAATGCAGTTCATTCTGAAAAGAGCAACAACAACAAAAAAAGGCAGCGCTAAACAGACTAAAATTACTTGGGTAAAAAACTTGATGAATATCTTTTGAATCGCCTGTAGAGCCATATCAGCACCTTTAACATTTATATTTGGGTGTAAAATGTGATGCTGCTCGATTTGATGATTTCCAGAGAAATCACAGATGACGATTCATTTGTTGACGAGCTGAGGGTGACGTTACGCTTCCTTGCCGCTGTCTTGGTGCGCCGAATTCAAAAGGTAACAAATTCTAACATTATTATTATTATTATTTTTATTATTAGATTTTATCTTATTTCTCTCTGTTTCCCAAAGGTGGATGTGGCTTCACTCATCACTAGAAAGCTCCTGAAAGTTTCCATGAAACACATTGAAATCATCAGCAAAGCCAGACAGAAAGGTATTCCTGGTTTCAGCACACTGCCTCCCGTAGGTCACAATCGGTACTGCAGGTGTAACTTTATGTTTTGTTGTCCGGAGCAGTGAAGAACGCAGAGTATCTTCAACAAGCAGCGCTGGATGAGTTCGGTCCGGATCTCCACGTGGCGCTGCGAAGCCGCAGAGATGAACTGCTCTACCTGAGGAAGCTGACTGAGATACTTTTCCCCTACATCCTGCCGCCCAAAGGCACAGACTGCAGGTAGCGCACCGCTGCGGCACAAAGTATACAAACTGCAGCCCCCCGAAGTTGTGTAAATGAATCCTGTTTTTATTTAAATTAATCTCCAAGTAAGAATGAATAAAAATCTACATGTTCAGATGGAGTTACAACAAAACGGAGGACGCAATTCGCAAACATGCCACATTATTTGTATTGTTATTTAAAATGATAAATTTAATGTCTTCTTTCTTTCCCACTTTAAAACTTGCATTGCTTAAATTTTTTTCTTTCATAAAATCCAACTAAAATACATTAATGTTTGTGTTTCCAATTCAACAAAATGTGAGTTTAATTACCAAATAAAGCAGGGGTGTCCGCAGTGCAGCCCGGGCCCGTTTGAGGCTCATGGACTGATTATTCTTTTACCCACAACTGCAGTTCATGCAAAAAAAGTTGAAAAAAAATAATTTTAATCAAGGTAAAATTATTTTTGACATCAAACTTAAATACAGCACAAAGTATTTGTTTTTATAACCAAGCTCTTGTAATAAGTAGAATCTCGTGTGTACAGGAACTTTTACTGAAAAGCCGACTTTGCTGTATCCAAATCAGCTTTTATTTTATTTTGTTAAACTCGTTTAAATATATCAAACGTTTTGAAAGAAACTGACCTGAATCTTTTACTGCAAAAACCAAAAAATCTTACCAGATATTTTTGTTTAGGTTCAAGAACAAATATCTTATAAATAACAGCGTATATTTAAAATAACACAAAACTAACTTGCAGTAACTTTTCAGCTAGTTATGTAAATTTGGTTAATAATTCCGTAATATTGATGGAAATGTATTTGTTTCATTGGTTGATTATTTCTTCAATAATAAGACATTTTTACAGTGTTATAAGTAAAATTGTACTTTTTATCTTAAAACAAGCTCCTATATGTTGATGAAAAGTTACTCTTAAGTTAGTTTTGTCTTATTCTAAACATATTGAGATATTTGCTTTGGAAATTAAACAAAAATACTGATAATTAAATAAGATTTTGTATTTTTTTTGCAGTGCAATTCCCTTCAATTATAAAGTTAGATTGCTGCTTTCCCCCCCCTAATTTTTCCATAAGATGTTTTACTATTACAAACACGTCAAGTCATTACAGCCAGACTGTTTATTCTATTTTATTGTAATTATTGCATTGTTATTTATCCACCTCAGAAGTAAAACAGTCTTCCTGCTGAGTGGGTGTGAATACTTGGACGTCGTTGTTTGAAGGATTTTGTTTTATTGTCTCGTTTCTCCACCAGATCTCTGACTCTGCTAATCAGAGAAGTTCTGGCCGGTTCTGTCTTCCTGCCTTCGATGGACTATCTGGCCGATCCGGTGAGTTCAGATCCATGTAGAGCTGCTGTCACTTTAAACCTCCTGCTGATAGACGATATGTTTTGTTTCCATTGCAGGACACAGTGAATCATTTAATTTTAATATTTATCGACAATTCCCCTGTGAGTACATTCAACCTTTCATCAAATTTAATGTTTTTTATTTCTGTCATGATGTTGCAGAGTGGACGTAGTTTAGGATTTATTAACAAACATATTTAATAAATAAAAATACAGTTAATTTATTTAAATGAGAAGCAGCCTCTCCATTACAAATGTATGCAAAACATTGTTGATATTCCACTAATTTAAAATTTTTTTTTACAATTGTGGTGTTTCTGTTAAATGTGATGTGAAAAAACTATTCCAATTACCAAATAAAAAACATCTTATACATTTGTTTTTTTCAAAATTTTTGTGTTTCCATTAAGTGAATTTCTTTTCAAATAGCGCATTATACAGTCAATGAAAACACCTATTGAAACACATCCTATAGATTAATTACATAAACTATTTTCAACCATTTATTTCTGTTAATTATGATTTTTTTTTCTACAGTTGGTAGAAAATATGACATTTAAGATCAGGGCTGCACCGATTGCAGTTTGCTGGCCGATCACAGATGTTTAAAAAACAAATTTTCCAAAAATTTGGGATCAATACTGTATTCATCTAACGTTGTAGCTCGTTAGCTATGTAGCTAGCTAATCTGACTGGTGGCTTCTGATTTTTTCTTTTCTAACTGATACTGTCAGGCCATTGTAATGCCAGAACACATTATCAAAGATCATTAAACTTTAAATTCAACTGAGCATTTAACACTGGAACTGGAAAACATTTTAATTATCCAGAAGAAATAAACAAAACAACCAAAAAACAAATAATCGATCAGTGAACCCTTTTTTTAAATACAAAAGTGTGCATCAAATGTAAAGTATAGTTATAATATAGTATAGTTATAGTTTAATACCTGCTGACAGACAGTCTTCATGTAATTTTATTATGAATTTACTGTATTTTTGTCTCTTCAGCCTGAAGAAGCAACAGAGCCAACTTCAGCACTGGTTCCGTTTTTACAGAAATATTCAGATTCTCGTAACAAAAAGCCCTCAGTTAGTGCTTTGCTCTTCATATAGAATATTGATAAATTATTAACTAGATCACCAAATAAGCACCTAAACTGTCTGCTTTTTCCTGCACCAGGTGCTCAAGCTGGAGCTGAAGGAAATCAGAGAGCAGCAGGACCTCCTGTTTCGTTTTATGAACTTCCTCAAACAGGAAGGAGCCGTTCACGTCCTCCAGTTCTGTCTCGCTGTAGGTGAGTGTCTCCTGTTCAGACCTGGACAAAAACAGGTCCCTTAATTCACCTTCTGCAGGCAGGCGATACTTGGAAGTTTTCTGATACCAAGTATCAGGAGAATACTTGGTATCAGAAACATACAGGGCCAGAATATCCAATATAAAAAAATGGCATTGTCATTGAATAATTTTAAAATGTGGAGAATAAATTCACATTTTGCACTTTTTTGTACTTTCATTTGGGTCTCAACTGCTTCTGTATGCTGTACGCATTGTGAGCGCTGTACAATGGGTTCTGGAAAAGGCAAGTGTTTTGTTTGACTTTCCATCCAGAAACCACTTGTTGAATTCTTGTTGATTGTGCTGGAGGCTCCATTTTTGCTTTTCAAAGATGTATGGTTGTATAATTATTAATCTGTTTGCAGCCAAGAATGATTTTGTGAAAAAAATGTAATGGAGATGTTTTGTGTGACCTGCAAACCCATCGTAACCTGATCTAGGTAGAATGATAGGCCAGTTTTAGGTTTTGAGGTATATATTTTACAAAAGTGTATTCTTTTGTATTGTATTATCATCATTAATAGATGATAATAAAATTGCACCTAAGGGAAATTAGACAGATTGTATTTGAAAGGAAGCAAACATTTTGAACGCAAATTTTTATACAAAGGTATGAAATTTAAATGCAAGTTCTTGATATTTGGCATTTTAATTCCTGCACCAACTTGAGTAATTTGCTGGACATATGGAAGAGAAACTGTAAATACTAGCTGCAGTTCTGTCCCATAAAAGTCTTGCACACAGTGACTCGGTTGTGTCCGACTTTCCCGACTTCCCAGAGGAATTCAACGACAGGATTTTGTGCCCGGAGCTGTCGGACTCGGAGAAGATGATGCTGCATGAAGAGGTGAAGAAGATCTATGAGACTTACTGCTTGGACGAGAGCATTGACAAGATCCGCTTCGACCCATTCATAGTGGAAGAAATCAGAAACAGTACGTAACCCTGAATCTTTCAGAAAAGCACATTTCATTTACCTTTAGTGGATTTAAGTTGCTGTTATGCACATTGGGTATTTTTTCTTTATTTTTGCCAAAAACCGTCAGATTCTCTGATGCTTAAAGTTCGATTATCTGTTTAATAATTGCACAATAATAACAATAAAACCACTAGCTGCATTTTAATTGACCAGATATTAGCACAATTTGACATTTTGAAAATAAATTTGTTTAATGAAAATGAGACTATTTAAAAAAAAAAAAAAAAAAAAAAGCTCGTTTTTTTTATTTAAAAATTTTACCTGTAGGACTATGTGTGTTTTTTTTTTTTTGTTTTTTTTGGCTGTAACAAAATTGGTTTATTTTGCAAAACTGCAATGTAAACTCGTTTTATCACAACAAACGAGTCACATGATTCAACCGGATGTTACTTGGGGAGGATGAAGATGGCGTGGCATGTTTTTTGATGACTTAACTTGTGAACAAACTTTTGATTGGATTCCTCTAGTAGCGCCACCACCTGGTGAAGTAGGGCAAAGGTCACCCTGAGAAATTCGCTGCTTCGTTGGCCAAAGAAACGGATTTTTAAACATTTTCTGAGTCTAAATTGGAAAGACAACAAACTTTAATGTGTTGCAAAATCTGTTTAGTTTTATAGATATTTGTGCAATTACCACTTTTTGGCATTAAGATTTGATGGGTCAGCTTTGAAGTGGAAAATTCTACATTATTTTTGCCTACAAAAATTTTAAACTTGCTTTTCTGGTCATTATTAAAATCATGTGAGTCTGACAGATCAATAAGACAGTAAATTAAATGAGATCTTTTTATATTAAAATCTAACAATTCCTTCGCATGTATCTCTTTCTCTGTTTTCTTTGTGGTCTCAGTTGCCAAAGGCCCGTATGCACATGTGGTGAAACTACAGACCATGAGGTGTTTGTTTGAAGCCTATGAGCACGTTCTGTCGCTCCTGGAAAATGTTTTCACCCCGATGTTCTGTCACAGTGACGAGGTCAGTAACCGAAGCAGGAAATCAATGATTTCACCACAAGCTTTCAATCGCCGAAGTTAATAAAAAGACTTTTAACGGATACATATTATGAAAAATTCACATTTTACACATTTTTGTACTTCCATTTGGTTCTGCTTCTGAAAACGGCTCAGGCATTTAAAAACAAACACACAGCCCTTTTCTGGCAGTGAGTTAATGTTTTGTTGCAATATATCGCCACAACTTAGCAGGCTCTGCCCCTCACCTAGTGACCCCAGTGAAGCAAAGCTTGCTACCTAGCAACCCCAGCAGAGTTCTGCCTGCTACCCAGCAACCAAAATTGAGCTGCAGCACATTTGGTCAGCTGGTTTTACTGCGGTATGCCCTGTACAATGGCTGCTGGAAAAGACAAGTGTTTTGTTGTTGACTTACTATCTTGAACCCACTTGCTGCATTCTTGCTGGTTGTGCAGGAGGCTCCACTTCTGCTTTTCAAAGATGTACAGTTATATAGTTGCACATCTGTCTCCAGCCTTGTCATCAGACATTGTCCGCAGTCAGCAGTTATCATGTTTCTTTCAGGATAATAATAATATTTAAAAAAAAATCTGATTTCTAAATACTACAATAGCCGACGTAATGCTTTAGCTTACATGCTGTACCAAACCTATAAATTGGTCATTACTCACTTAGTTTTTTCCTGCAGTACTTTCGACAGCTTCTGAGGGGGGCGGAGTCTCCGGCCAGGAACTCAAAGATGAGCAGGTAGGTTTTAGCTGACCATCAGTTTCTTTTTAAAGCTCTAAAAATCAATAGAAATGAACAATGACTTAGTGTAACATTTGATGTAAAAGTGTTAATAAATTAGATACAACAAAACATCCAAACTCAACATGCAGTATTTTGTTTATCATAGGAAAGAGGTCACGACCCACTGGACCTCTGATCTATTATCTGCTGCATCGTTTATTTCCACATCATTCGACTTTAGTCTCAATCATTTACGATTACATCTAAAATACAGTAAAAACTAGGATATTTACATGCACCGTAAAAAAGACACATTTTTTTCTCAATGTTTAACATTAAATCAGACAAAACATTCCTGTTTTAGATCACCTAGGATTACCAAAATAATTGATAATTAGAATAATTTATCTGACTAAGTCAGATGTTTGTATAGATTCCTTTAGTGTTTGGCAGAGTTGCCTTTAAAACTGCTCAGCACTAACATTAGCATGTTTGATCTGTTTTGATACACCTTGTTGATAATTGAGTATGTCACTTTCAAAATAAGTTTATAAAACTAATATTTTAATTTTTATGTTGTAATTTTTTAATAATCAGTGTTTCAGCTGCTTTCTTTGGAGCTCTTCCAGACATAAATCAGTTTAAATTAGCTTTTGTGCTAATTCCTGCAAATTTATACTGCCATGAATTGTGGCAACATTGATTAATATGCACTGTCCTACTCAAATAAATGAACTTAATTTAAAATTAAATAAAGAACAATCTAGGAAAGTCAGTCCCAGGTCACACGACAGAAAGTCGAGGTGCTGCAGCAGCCAAAACAGTCTCTCTGTCAATGTGAAAGTCATTAAGACAAGTCAAAACATCTTGATTGAAGGAAATAATGTGTGCATTAAAAATAGGATCTGTTATGTTTGATGTGTCTTGTAAAACCACAGACAGTGCACCAACAGAGTTTAACCAGAGACTTGGGATTGGATCGCTCTAGCTTTAATTTAACGTCACAGCGAATGGTGTGTAGGTAGCTAACTCCTTGTGCATATTGTTCCAGAAATAGCGTCAGTTTGGATGACATTCGGTGAGTATGAGGCATCAGTGTGTTGACCAAACCCGTGACTGGCTTAACAGGGATGCACGCATCATATAAAAGACGCTTCTTCCTTGCCTGACCAGGGCACTGGCTCAGAATACTGTCGAATGCATTAGCATTAGCATTTTAGCTGTATAATAATCATTCATAAATTCATTACATTCAACATTTTAGTCCTAAATAAGAGTTTATTTGATGGGGAGATTCAGAAGGATAGCTGTTGTGTGTGTGCTTCATTTATTGATTTATATTATCTATTAAAAACCTGAATATGAATAATAAGAAAGTAGGTCTACTGGTGTATTCCGGTACACTTAAGACTAGACTTTATTCTCGTAGGACTATAATTTAATTCTTATAATAAAATAAGAAAAATTTTTACTCAACATTTTTTGTTGTTGTTGAGTTGCCCTCGGTGTTGTTCCCCTCCCCACCTGTGGGGGCGCTGCACCAAAAACCCACTGGTGGAAATTACATGAAATCCTCAGAAGCAGACACTAATTGTTAAATGTTAATGAAAATAAAGTAGCATCAGATTTTAGCGGTTGGAGGATTTCTCTTTTGTGGTTGGTAAAAGACTGCAAAACATTTCTCCTGCTAATGCTAGGCTAGCGAGTTTGTTTTACTAATTACCCAGAATGCCTTGTGCTGTAGTCCGCTTCCTGGTTTTGGAGCGGTCTCCAGTCCACTTAGTGTTCAGGTATAAATTCGAACAGCGCCAGAGTTCACCTCAACCGACCCGAGACCGAGGGTTGTAGATTTGTATTTCGCGCTCTGACCTCCCCAACCGAACCGGACTTTCTAGGCAAACGGATCGGAGTTAAAGCGGCCCAAACAGGGCCGGTGTGAATGCACCCTGAATGTCCACTGTGATTCCCTGACTACCATACTGCCTGCCGTGTCCTCTCCCCCACCGGCCCCGCGGGGGACCTGGCCCTGTTCTGCCTGTAGCTCCTGGGACTGGAGCCCCGAGTCCCCGTCCTCACTCTTCACCGTCTCTGGCAGCTCCTCACCTGCATCCTTTAGCTCCCTCCATGCCCAGTCCACGTTCACAAACTTCCCATACGGCTCGCAAACCCACCGCCACTCATCGCCCAAGTAAGTCAGGGTCCATCTGTGTGATGTCATGCCGTCCATCCCCCTCCATGTCCCCTCATGTGACCCCAGTCCCACCCAGACGCCTGCATGGTAGGCCGACTGCATGGAAACCTGTTTTTATCCTATTATTTCTAACAATGCAGTGACTTGTCTCTTTAATTGGGTTTGAACCCTTGTGCTCTGTTTCCCAACCTACACTGCAAAAACACAAAACCTTACCAAGTATTTTTAGTCCAGTTTCTAGTGTGAATATTTTAGTGCACTTAAAATTAGACACAAATAACTTAAAAGTAACTTTTCATCAAGGAATATGGACTTG
This sequence comes from Poeciliopsis paucimaculata, assembly GCA_903067055.1. Taxonomy (NCBI): domain Eukaryota; kingdom Metazoa; phylum Chordata; class Actinopteri; order Cyprinodontiformes; family Poeciliidae; genus Poeciliopsis; species Poeciliopsis paucimaculata. The sequence goes on from CAEGAD010043953.1 coordinate 81,406, forward strand.
TCTTAAGTCAATAGTTGATTAATATTGATAATAATTACTAGTTCCACTGGCAGGTTATTCCGACAGCAATTTGGGGCCATTGAAGACAGAAAAAGTTCACCAAAAAAATCAGAAATTTTGAATTTAATCTCAGAAATTGTTTTAGAAAAAAACAAGGACATTTTGAAGAGTTCACATTTTTGAAAAGTCAGAAATTTGCAAGAAAAAAAGTGATTTGTCTCAGAAATGTTCTAGAAAAAACAAGGACATTTCTGAGATTCAAGTGGAAAATTTTCAACATTTGAAACTTGAATTTTTGTTTCTCAAAATTTCTACTTTTCAAACTCAGAAATGTCAAAAAATTTTCTGTATTTAATTTCTGAGGTTAATCTAAAAATTTCTGAGGTTTTCTGGGAAATATGTGACTTTTGAAACTCAGAAAGTTTTAAGGTTTTTTCTAGCAAATTTTAATCTTTTCTAATATCCAAGTGTTTTTGTGAGATCAGTCTCAAAGTTTCTCAGTTTTTTGGCTGCTATTTATTTCCAAATGTAGTGGAACTACAGTAATACACTGTTGTAGATTATTTCATGCATCTCATGGAAAAAACATCTTGTAACAAGTGAAATAATCTTCCAGTTGAACTTGCATTCTTTTTAATCAGTATTAAGGAAGTTTTGACTTGTAACAATCTTCTTTATTTAGCTGAAAAGTTACTTGTAATTTACTTTTGTCTTATTTCAAGGTTTTTGCACGAGAATCCAGACCAAAGCGCTTGGTGATATTTTGTGTTTTTGCCAGACTCAGAGTGTCTGTTTTGTTTTGTGGATGACTTGTGATTAATCCCAGCATAATTCCTTTGCTACTGATTGAAGCTTCCGGATCGGACCGTGTGAAGCCAACACTCTCACTGCTTTGTAACTGTTTTTGCTTTGGGCCAGCAGAGTTTTTGGCATTGTAAGATAAGTGGCATTTTGTCTTGGGTAGCTTCGTCCCTCCTCTGCTGCTTCGTTCTTCCTCTCTGGCTGCATGCGCTCTGCTGAGGCGGCGCCTCGGTCGGTCGATCACCATCCGCTCTCCACCCTCTTCGCTCTGCAGGAACACGTCGAAGAGGGGCGAGTCGTTCGGGATCAGCCGCATCGGCAGCAAGATCAAAGGAGTGTTCAAAAGCACGACCATGGAGGGCGCCATGCTGCCGTCCTACGGGCTGGTGGAGGGAGAGGACGACATGGTGAGACCTGCTGCCTCAGCTGGAAAAATACTGAACATTTTATCATGTATGGTTCATTATCTGCAGGCTGGCAGGTCACTGTCAGCAGGGGGCGAGAGTGAGTAAAAGAAATCAGATGCTGTTGCAAGTTTTTCACTGAAAATATTTCAGGCTCTAGTCCCTCCTTTCATTTTTATTTACTTCCCTTCTTCCCTCCTTTCTTTCTTGTTTCCTTTCTTCCTTTCTTCCTGAAATTCTAATATTAATCTTGGAAAATGTTTCTCTAAGATTGAAAAGTTGAAAATTTGCGAGAAAAAAAATCTCCAAAATGTTCTAGAACATACTTGCAAATTTCTGAGTTTCATACTGGAAAATTTTTGACTTTTGAAAATCAGAAATTTCCAAAAAATTTTTTTAGAAAATTTCAGAACTAAATCTCAAAAGTTCTGATTTTTTTTCTGGCAAAGTTTTGACTTTAAGATTTTGTGTTTTTGCAGTGCAGATTTTTTAAAAAAGGTTTTATTGACTCTAGTGGCTTTTATTTAATAGTGAAATCTAGGTAATGAGGGAGGGAGAAGATTATAGCGTCACAAAATGGCTGACACCTGGTGCGTCTTTAACTGAAGGTCGAGGAAGCCATGATGGTTCTGGAGGACGACTCGCCGATGGAGGCGGCGTCCACGCCCAGCACGCCTCGAAACCTCTCCGCCTGGAACATCACCATCCCGTACATCGACTTCTACGACGACGACGTGAAGCGAGAGAGGATTCCCGTCTTCTGCATCGACGTGGAGCGCAACGACAGGAAAGCAGGTCAACTCAGGGAGTTAGCGCCATCATTCAGGAAAATTTATGTTTCTTGTTCTGTAAGCTTTGTGAAAATTTAAGAAAAGCATTGTCAGGTATACACAATGGCGCTTTATAGTAAATTTTCGCCAAAAAATTTCACAAGTTGAAAAGTCCTCCAGGCCACAAGGGGGAGAAATCGACTTTTGAAACTCTTCTAAACTCTTCTTGGATGTTGAAAATTTTGGACTTTTTAAAATTTTGTCTTTTTTTTTTTTTTCTATAAAATATTTCTTTGTGTCATCTAAACATTTATTTCTTGCAAATTCTCGACTTTTGAAACTCAAATTTGCAGTTGCCATAACCCAATGTGTTGGGTCAAACCATCTGCCCAAACCAGCGTCGGGTCGGTCCATATTTGACCCAGAACTGGGTTACAAATTGGGTTGTTTTTAACCCAGCAGTTTTATTGTGTCTGAGAATAATTAAAAAACATCTGAATCTCGCAAGTTTTCGGCTTTTGCAACTCAGAAATTTGCTTTTTTCCTAGAAAACTTATGAGATGAATCTAAAAATACGTCCGTTTTTTCTTGCACATTTTTGATATTTGAAGCTCAGAAAATATATGAGATTAATCTCAATTTCAGATTTTTCTGGCATATTTTACAATTTTCAAACTCTAAAACATCCTTTTAGAAAATTTCTGAAATTAATCTAAAAATTTCAGATTTTTTATGACAAATTCAGAGATTAACTCAGAATTTTTTTTCTTTATAGAAAATTTTAGAAAATCTCAGCAGTTTTTTAAATCAAATTTGCTCTCATTTCTCTACATGGTCCTAATACAATGTCAATTATTTTATATCAGACAAAACTGAAGCAAGAAGTGTTGGAAATGTTGCAAATTGTACTGAAAATAATTTGAGAAATTTTAGGTTTTGATCAAAAGTTTCTCACCTGATTTCCTGATTTTGAATATTTGGTTTCCAATAGTGGGTCATGAAACAGAGCACTGGTCGGTCTACAGGAGATATCTGGAGTTTTACGTCCTCGAATCAAAACTCACTGAGTTTCATGGTAAGTTTTCTGATTATTGTTGCTTCATTTTGTGCATTTTTGCACATTTTTATTATTTAGTTGTTTTTTTTAAAAAGAATTTTGTCTAGAAAAACCTTCCAGCTGCAACCTAGAAATAAACCTAAGACACTGAAATGTAATTTCTTCTCAGTTTTTTTTTTTTTTACATGTACTCATTTTTCAGTTTTATTCCCTTTAAAGGTTCATTTCCAGATGCCCAGTTGCCCTCCAAGAGGATAATTGGTCCCAAGAATTACGAGTTTCTGACATCCAAGCGGGAAGAGTTTGAGGAGTATCTTCAGGTAGATACAGGAGAAAATTCAAAACTTGTCTCATTTCCATCTTGATATAAATGACTTTGAATATAAAATCAATAAATCTTCAGAATAATTGATAATATCAAATAAAACTGAAGTAACCGCTGGTTGCAGCCTGATTTCCCCCTGCAGCAGAAACGTTATTGTTCTGCTTTTATCATCCTAAATTTACGCTTTAAAGCCATTTTGATCCCATAAATAATTCACTGCCGCTTTGATTTTGTGACATTTGTGTTTAAACGTTAAATCCAAACCCAAATGATGCATTTAAAACAGTTTGGAAATGGAGAACCTAATTTGCCGTCTACCAAATATTCAGAATAATTTGTATTTCTTTGTTTTCTGTTTCCTGACATGTTTTTTTTTTTTATTCACCCGGCGATCCTGAAGCCAATCACTTTCAATGGCCTCAACTTGGATAATTATTGCACAACAAACTGATTCAGGCACCAGAAAACTTGAACTTTATGCTAAGCTAAAGTAAATAGACTAAAATGACTTGAAGTTAATAGTTAAAAAGCTTCTGCAAACCTCTGAATCCTTTCATCTTTTCACTTGTTTTATTGGTTGATGTGCATGAATCTCTACTTCACTGCCTGCTTTTATTTTGTACTTTTTGCAGAAACTTCTGCAGCATCCGGAGCTGAGCAACAGCCAGCTGCTGGCCGACTTCCTGTCTCCTCACAGCATGGAGTCTCAGTTCCTGGACAAGATGCTGCCGGATGTGAACCTCGGTGGGACGGGAGAGCGAAGCTGCGTCTGGGCAAAGTGGAGAAGAAATGGATCATAATTATGTTTTATTTATTTTCACAGGAAAAATCATCAAGGCAGTGCCCAGCAAACTGATAAAAGAGGTACAGAAGAGTTTATGTCCCTGGTTTTTAGATGGTTTTGATTTAAAAAAGTCTTATTAGTTTCAGTGTAAATCTGGAGAAACTGTTAGTTTATGCAGGAATATTTATCTGCAGGGCAACAAAGAATCACCACATGATGAATCTTTTTACAATTTAAAGTGTAGATGTCAATATATAAAAATTGAGCATTTTAGCACAGGAGTTTCATTTAAAAACACTTAGAATACCTTTATATTCAATACAGCTTTAATTCATCAAATGTCAAAATTTTGTGTCTTTATTTTTTTTTTTAGTTTCTTGTTTTCATCAAGTTTCTCTTTTTATTTCTATCTTCTTTCCTTTTCTTTCTTTATTTCTTTCTCTTCTTTTACTCTTTTTTCATGCTGTTTTTCTCTATTTCTCCTTTGCATCATCCACCCATTGAGTAAATGAGTAAAAAGAAATACATTATTGATGGTTTTTTTGCCCAGAACTGTTCAACTGTTAATTTATTTATTTGAAATAAAACAGACTACTAAACAAATTAAATGTATTTATTTATTTTAACACAGTTCGTTAGATTTTAAAAAAAATTAATTCTGGAGCTTTTTGTCTCCTTTGTGTGTTTTTGTTATTTAATTTATTTTCCTTTCCTGTTCAGAAAGGACAGCATCTGGAGCCGTTCATCCAGTCCTTCTTCAACTCCTGCGAATCTCCCAAACCCAAACCGAACCGACCCGAACTCACCATCCTGAGTCCGACGTCAGAAAACGATAAAAAGGTTTAAACTTTTCTCACCGTTTTCATTTCAGGATTGCAACTAACAAATATTTTATTTCCTTATTAATCGGTTATTCTGACAATTAATCAGATTTAAAATATTTGACAGATTTTTCTCTTAAACCTTTTTTATTCAATCTTAGAATTCTACAAATTAAAATATAAAAAGCATGTCTTTACTGCAGGTAACGATTATTTTAGTAATAAATTAACCTAATTCTGATGATTAATTGATGAATCATTTCAGCCCTTTTTCAAATCTAAATGCATGCATGCTTCTAGAGAATCAGTGGGACTTTGTAAAGTTTCTTCAGTCCAAAATGTGTTGCAGCTCTTCAACGATCTCTTCAAAAACAACGCCAACCGATCAGAAGTGTCAGAGAAGAGGCACAACCAGAACTACTTCATGGAGATGATCACTGTTGAAGGAGTGTACGATTATTTAATGTATGTCGGTAAGTTAAAGTAAATTTAATCTGTCCAGCACAACTGCAGATCAAATCAGAGTTTTACATTAAATTTATATATTAAAAAAAGCAAAAAACTTTTTTTGTTTACTCACTTTGACTTCAAATCAGAGAAAACATTCCCTGTTTATGCTCAGGTAGGATAACCAAACAGGTGTTACTGTTTAATGTAAAAAAAGGAAAATATTTATATTTATATTAAAATTCAAACACTTGAATTTGAGCAGCTTGTCTTTATGTCTGAAGTTCAGTTCAATGAAAGTTCAGAGAATTAAAAAGTAATACAATTACTTAGAGATTAATATAAGTTTGTAGCTAAGGCTAAGCTAATGCTAATGCTAATTGTTTATAATATTTGTCACAAAAATGTGAGGAGGCTCTCAAAACAATTCATGTATGTCAATATTTGTTGTATTATTCTGTATATATTTGTTCATTTATTGTAGAGGAAACAGATCTGCTGCATAAACATACTTCAGAATAAGAGCATGAATGTAACCGTCCAACTAGTTTGAACACAAAAGTCGAACTTTATTCAGATGAAAGTTTGCTAAACTTCCTAGTAAATTAGTGGTTTATAATTTATCTGGAAAAATTTAAGCTAAGTGTGCTAAATGTTTTCAGAGCTAGCAAAAACACGGTAAATAAAAAATTAGCTGTGCCGTTCGTGTATTAGTGATCTTCATCAGTAACTTGGGACAGAAAATTGCTTTCAAAAATATACAACAATGAGGACGTCCTAAAGTCTCCCGAAACGCTGTGAAAGTGTAACGTTTTTGTATAATTTTCTAAATGTTTCCTGCGGCAGGTCGCGTTGTGTTTCACATCCCTGACTGGTTTCACCACCTGTTGATGGGCGGCAGGATCCTGTTCAAGAACAGCCTGGAGGCCTACACAGATTATTACCTGCAGCACAAACTGAACCATGTGGTGCAGGAGCACCGGCTCGTCTCGCTCATCACCCTGCTGAGAGGTAAACAGGAAACACAACGAGACACTTCCTACAGCGCCCGGCCTGTGACCACAGCGCCAAACCCGGGCCGATGTGGAGAGAAAAAAGAAGGAAATTTACACTAAAAATCTCTGAAATTTTGAGATTAATATCAAACATTTTCTAGAAAAAATAAAGACATTTCTGAGCTTCAAAAGTCAAACATCTGCTAAAAAAATAACAACTAAATTTTCTAATTAATCTCAGAAAATTCCTTAAAAAATGAGAAAATTTCTGGGCTGAAAAGTTGAAATTTTTGACATTTGAAACTCAGAGAAAGTTTTTTGCGAGCAAATTTTTGACTTTTCATGCTCATAAATTTTCTTGTTTTATGAGTTTCAAAAACAAAACATTTGAGTTTCAAAAGTTTTTGCTATTTGAAACTCAGAAAATTTTCTCTTTTTTCCAGAAAATCTTTGAGACTGAACAGTAAAAATTTTTATATAAAATAGATTTTGCATTTGATCTCAGGAAGTTGTTAGGAAAAAAGCTGGGTAATTTTTTAGTTTGAAAAGAAAAAAATAAATTTTTTTTTTTTAGAAAATTTTTGAGATTAATCTCAAAATTTCAGGTTTTCTGGCAGAAAAATGCTCTTTATTTTTTATCAAAAAATAAAGAGCATTTATTTGGCTGATCTGCTGTCGCTAACAGAACCGATGTCGTTCCAGACGCAGTTTTCTGCGAGAGCAGCCCGCCGCGATCGGCGCAGGACAAACAAAGCCGAGCCAAGCGGACGTTCGAGGAGATGATGAGCTACATTCCAGGTATTTATTTCATTTTATATTGTTTAATTTTATTTTCAGTGAATGCAGTGCGCTTCCGTATCAAACGATTGTTGTGAATTTCTTTAGATTTTCTAGGAAAGTGCATTGGAGAAGAGGCGAAGTACGAAGGAGTTCGTCTTCTCTTCGATGGACTGCAGCAGCCGGTTCTCAACAAACAGGTACAGGAAACACACACAGTGTGTTTGGTAACCGGCTACATTACATAAATGTATCTAAATACATTTTTGTTTTGATGTTTATGTTTTTTTGTCTTATTACCTTGATTAGCTGACCTATGTGCTGCTGGATATTGTCATTCAGGAACTTTTTCCAGAACTGAACAAGGTAATCATAACTATAACATTTATTGAAATCTCTATTGTCTTGAGTATTAAAAGTATCCTGATGCTGCTTGCTAGCTATTAGCAGGCGTCAGAATTGTTCAAATGTTTGCAACAAATCACCCAAACAGGGATAAAATGTGAAATAAAACCAAAATTAAAATGATTTTCTGTTTTAATACTTTGTATTAAAGAAGCCTTGTCATGAATTGGATGAATAATGTTGAGGCTATGTTAGTTATTTATGTTTCATATGAAGAAACTATTTGGAATATTAATTTTGTTTTGCTGTTTAAATTGTTTTCTGTTAGGTTTCTAACAAGCAGCTGGTAATGCAGGCTCAGCCATTAAACCCTCTTCACAGTTGGCTGTAAATGTAAATGTTTTTATTCAGCCTCTGCTCAGCTGCAGTGGATTCAATGCACTCAACCTGCTCAGATTTAAGACTGATCAAACTAAAGCATTAAATCCTGCTGATGGTCCAACAAACAAAATAGAAATAAAAAAAAAACTAAAGTTTTAACTTTTTCTACATCTTTAAGATGTTCTCAAATCACTCTTCAGGTTAATTTGCTTTTATGTAACAAACAAAACAGTGTAGAGACAAATAAACTCACTATTGCAAATAAAAATACCAGAAATTTGTTTGAATTTACTGAAAAAATACAAAATCTTACCAAATACTGTTTGGTCTAGTTTCTAAATATGTTTCTTCAGCTAGAAATCTGATCTTATTCTAAGTGAATCATTTCTTAATATTAATAAAAAAAGTATTTCATTTATAAGAAGAAAAATATTTCTTACTATAAGTGAAATAGTACCTTTGACTGAAAATTAAGGAATTATTGATTCCTTAAAATAAGCTCCTATATCTTGTGGAAAATTAATTGTAAGTTAGTTTCATTTTATTTTAAGATATTTGCACTAAACTTGACCAATTTTACTCGGTAAGGTTTTGTGTTTTTGCAGTGATGGAGCAATAAAATCACATTTACTGTCATATATACAGTAAGTATAAATAGTCAGAATTGATTTCAGATATTTATAAAGTAGCTCCAGAAAACCATGAATTTATGAATTTCTGGAGGAACGTGAAAAGACGCTCAATATTATTTAATTTTAAGAGGTTTATTAATATTTGGGTTTCATCAACATATTCTGGAATAACCGGCCTTTTATTAGTGAAAATGATAATTCAAATGGTGCAGCTGAGTTATCAGTGTCTCTGTGTGATGCTGAGTAATTTCCCAGCAGGTGCAGAAGGAGCCCTCTTCTGTGGCTCCATGGATGTAAAACGCTTGGTACGGATCAACCAGCTGGACCCGGTTCGGTCCGACCCGCATCCTGAGAGGCTCTGGGTTCTGGCGGGTCGCAGCAGGAAGTCTCAGTGAGGATCCAAAATGAACGTGCTTCTGGTTTTAGCCGCATTAACGCAGAATGCTGCCAACATGTTTTCTGATTTGAAGTGGGAAATCTGCAGATTTGCTCTTTTAATTCTTCCCAGTTGTCGACTTGTGTTTGTTTTTTTTTGTTTTCCTGAAATGTGAAGTTAAAAATAAAATATTTGGATTCAGTTCAGCAGCTGTGTGTGATTTTATTTATAGTAATCCAATCCCTCTGATTATTCTGATTACTGTCAGACTATTAAAGATTAATAACTTTATTGGTTATTAAGAAGAATATAACTGATTTCCAATATGACGGTTTATTAAATTGTTAATGAAAACAGACTTTTATTCTTCAAAACTGATCGTTTCAGAGCAAGGGCTTCCCAGAAAATGTTTTTAAAGGGATGGCCAGAGCAGATGAGTAAGGATTATATATATCTATATAGATATAGATAGATCTACATATATGTATAAGGGTGTATATATATATACATATAAGGGTGGGAAAAACAAAATGTTTTTTCGTCTTTGTAAGGAGGGTACAGCTAAAAGAAATTTTATATAATGTGGAAATTAAAAGTAAAAAATCCATCTTTCTGTTTTCCTTAAACAAACGGCAAACAAAAAATATATAATTTCTTCTTTTAGCATTTTACTTTGTGTTTTATATATAAACTAGACATTTTCCTCTGTAATAAGTGAAATAATCTGCCAGTGAAACTAGTACTTTTCATCAATATTAAGAAATTATTGACTTAAAACAGTCTCCTATTTGTTGCTGAAAAGTTGCTTGTAAGTTAATTTAGTTAGATTTTGTGTTTTTGCAATGCATTTATGCAAACATGTCACAGAAACTCCTTCACTTGGTTTCCTCATGTCTCCAGATCCGGTTCAGAAGTTTCTGTCCGGATATAAATTTGTTCTTTGGCTGAACTTTGACTCCTGGTGTCTTCCAGTTATCCTGACAGGGGTTGAGACAGAGAGGCAGTTTACTAAGACCTGAAGAAATTTCCATGCCCTTCAGCTTATCGCGTTTTTTCAGAGCGCACACAGGCTTTGCGAGGAGCAGCAGAGAGTCTGCAGCCTGCTGGGAGGCGTCCATGGGCTCCTGATGTCTCTCCACAGCAAGGTGCACTCACTCCACATCCAAGATGGCCTGGAAGAGAAACGCATGCATCTGCATCTGTGCCTGCAGGAAAGATGCAGACTGTCTTTAGCTTTAAGTCAGTTGTGATAAATACCTGCTCAGACACGCCATTTTTAACAACCAGGTGAACTAAAATACGTTAATTTAGCCAATATTTCTTCTTCTTCTTCCCTACATTTGGCTTGAAACTGAGAAAAGTCAGAAAGATTAACCCTGTGAAACAGAGACAAGGGGATTAAAATGCACTGAAATAGTTTCCATTTTATGTACTTTACTTGTTCTAAACATGCAAAAATAGCCTTTAAATAAAAGTTAAAATTCTCTAAACTCTGTAACTTGTTCTGAAACTGTTAGGACAAAATAATCTTCACAGCATTCAAAGTGACTCCTGAGACTTTTCACACATTCCAGTTCTTTGTTAGGATTTTAGATCTACTATCAGCACTCAGCACGTGTATAATTGTGAAGTGGAAGGAAAATTGTACATATTTACACCTTATGTAAATATTTAATTGACAGATTTGATTCAAGAAAAGTGTAAAACCTGAAGAGAGAGACAGAAGTGAAAATATTTTAGAGGTGACACTTTGGAAGTATTTTACAGAAAACTGTGAGACATGTGGAAATTATGTATATATTTCCTCATAGCAGACGCCTGTGGCTATGTTTTGATGCAAAAATTATATCCTTAAATTGAAATATGTGCGAACAGTAGCAGTTTGTGAAGAATCAGTGAAGTTTGAAAAAGCGTTCTGGCAGTGGAAGAACTCCGTCATTGGATTACATTGAAAAACTAAAAACGGACAAAAATCTGCATGAAACTTAAAGGCCAATTTTAGAAAAACCGTAAGAAATATCAAAGCGCTGAATTTTTTGCAAGACCATGAAAAAATAAAGCTTAAGAAATGTGCAACTTTTTCAAAAGGGCGTCCATTGCAACGTGACAAAATACATGAAAGTTGTGATCGTATGAATACTTCTGCCCGCAGAAAGTCATAACTGAATGTAAGAAGTGAAGCAGGGATCACATTATTAAATCATTTTGTGTGAAAGTTGCAGCTACCGAACAGATGAGCAGCTGTCATGTTACGGTTATGTTTAAATCATGTTACATGCAGATTTACTGACACGTCTCCCGCTGCGTTCATCCTTAATGCGCATCAATCTGTTTATACACACGCTTCTCTGTGGAGAAATATAATAGGAGCTCTTAGAAACAGCAGCTACAGAGGACAGATCAGCTGTTTCTCCTTCAGATAGAAGAATTCACTTAACCGGCCAGCACTCTGCGCTGCGTCCTCTGCTCCATTAACAAAAACCCAAGAGCTAACCATGTAACTGATGTGCAACATCTCACTGTGTTTCTCCAAAGTGCCAAAGGCTGCGTCTGATGCAGTCTGACACATGCGCTAACACAGACGGACAGATGGCATTGTACTTGTGAAGTGTAAACATTCATCCCACACAACACTCTCTCCTCTTTTCTGTCTGGTTCTCCTTTAAAGGACTAATAGCACTTTGCACACCATTGCTTTGAGAAGAAAGCTTTCTGTGATAAACTGTTATCGTCTTGAACTCTTGACCTTTGTTAGGAGTCAGCAGAGACATTTCACCCAAATTACTTATTTGCTCTTTTCATGATGTGGTTCCTGAAATTATGTCACAGCGCTAAAATTCTAGATGTATTTTTTTGTATAATTACTAATAATTTATCTGTTTTTCTGATTTATTAAGTCTAACGATTATTTTAGTTATCGATTATTAAGACGATTAATCGATTAATTGGATAGAAATTGGCACATTCTGCACATTTCTCTTTTTTGCACAAGTTTAGAAACACATTAATAAAATGTAAAGAAACAAATAAAAATAAATTTTCTTGCCAAAAAGCAAAAACTGAAAATACCTACCAGCCATAAAACTCTGAATCTCTAAATACTTTTTTCTATAATTACTAACAATTATCGCTTTTCCTGATTTATGAAGTCTAATGATTATTTTAGTTATGAATTATTATTATGATTAATCAATTAATCAAATTTTAAAAAATGGTCACAATGTGCAAAATTTTCTTGTTTCTACACAATATAATAAATACATGAATAAAAATGCAAATAAACAAATAAAAATGTATTATTAATTATCTCCTTGATTATCTGTTTGTGTTTCTGTTGAGACTTTTTTCACATTATGTTTTTTATCGTTCTAGTTTCCAGTGTGTTTTGTACTTTTCTGCTGCTTTTTTTTTTTTTTTTTACTGCATTATGTTTTTATTCCGTCAAACTTCAGGAATAGATCATGCAAGCAAATGTAGCACCAAGTGCTTTTACAAAAGTTAAAACATAAAACAAGCCTGCAAGGACACTAAATTACCCATAAAACAGGATAAAAAGGTCAAAGTCAGTTTCAAGTCCCAACCTGTGGAACAGCAGCTTTTAGCATATCCATAAAAACTCTTTTTTGTCCAGAATGGAGGATTTTTATCACTTTGTTCTGACCTTAATGAAAGATCCTGTTAGGTTTTATGGATTTCTGTGCAGTTTGGTCTCAGCGCTAATGAATTTGTGTTTGGTTTCTTTGGAAACTAAACACTATTTGAGCTCATTTTTGTTGCATTTCCATGTTAGTTTTGTTTAGATTTGCCTTCAGCTCTTCTCCTCACAGCTGCTCCTAATTTGCTAATCGCTCCCCTGCTGAGTGATGAGAAGCAAATTTGATGACAAAGAATGGAAGAACAGAAATCAGATAATGTGATAAATGATTATTACCCTGTTTTTTTTTGTTTACTTCACTCTTATTTTGTGCTCACTTTTATTCTCATTTACATAACACATTTAAAAAGTACTTTATAAAAACTCTCTAGTTTTATATGTTCTACTCAGTCAAGTGATTCAGATTTAGTTAGAAATCTAAACATTTTGTAAATATTTGCATTAAACTTACATAGTAAATATTTAGTTTGCTAATTAAATATTTAGTTCTACTGACTAAATGTTTGGCATATTAACTATTTAGCTGGCTAACCAATTAATTAGCATTAGCAGTTTGGAGCTAACAAAATTTTTAGTTTAATATTTGGCTTGTTAACTAAACATTCAGTTTTACTAATTAAATATTTAGTTTGTTAATTATTTAGCTTATGAATTAAAAATTAGCAATGCCAACTATATTTACATTAGAGCTAAATATTTAGTTTGTCAACTGATTATTTAGTTTAAGTTTAAATATTTAGGTTGTAGTTAAATGTTAAATTTAGCTTGCTGATTAAATAATAAGCTTTCCCAACTACATGTTCAGTTTGGTGCTAAATATTTAGGTTACTAAGTAAATGTTTACTTTGAAATTGTGATGTAAATAAATGGTGGAACCCCGATTTCTTCTAATTCTAAATAACTCAAATTATTAATGTGTAACTTTACAAATAACACCCCTCGCATATCAGATTATATTTAATGCTTACATTAAATGTGTTTCGTACTTCCTTGTTGCTCAGTGGTTCCCAGCAGAACCAGCGGTTCTGGTGCTGCTCTAGAGACTCAGAGGTGTAACGTCCCTCTCGATCCTCCACAGGCTTCATCTTCATTCATCAAACATTGTTGACAAGATGATGAAATTTCAGATGACTTGCACTCGTCCTGCAGCTTTTCACAATCCACAGAGCATCACCCCACAGTCCAAATGTCAGCTATTCACACTTGCCTGACCAAAGAGGATTTTTGTCACCACGGCAACGTCACCAGGAATGCAAATAGAGAGAGATTTTCTGACACAGATACATTCATCTGAGCTTTATAATTATTACTATTTTCATTGTTAATCAAGGCTACGATCATGTATAACCACTATATATATATATACAGTATATATATCTAATATTTCAAATGTGACATGAAGCTGTATGGCGAACGTCATTGATACGCATCCTGATACATGCAAGCGGGAAAAAATCAACATCCATGGCAGATGATGATGAGGATTAAGTTGATCATTTGATGCCTCTGGTAGGAAGACAACTTCAAAATCATAAGATTTGCTCCATTAGCATCCAGGTTTACTTCAAACACTCAGCACTTCTTCTTCTTCTTCTTCTTCATTTTTGGCAGCTGGCTGAACACCGAGCAGGTCTCTACTGCGCATGCGGGACACTTTCAGGTCGTTTGCAGTTCACACAGGAGATAAGTAAGCCGGATATATTTGGACGTGTGATCAATCAATCAATCAATCAATCAATCAATCAATCTGAATCCACAAAAAATCAGAATAGAGATTTTGAGGCCTGTAGTGGTGACGTAGCCTTGGACATGATTTATTATAACAAACCTTTATGGCTGACACTAATGTTAGTCTTGCATGTATATTATTGTTTAAAATACATTCTGCGTTTGTGTTGTTATACTTAAAGTCTGGCCACTTTAGATTTAAAACGAACTGAGTTTCCTGTGCAAACCTTGAGTTTCTAAATGGACTTCCAGTCAAGTCAAAATGAGTCAGACCACAGTTTCCAGTTATCAGCAACACTTAGCTCATTTCCTGTTACATATTTATCTCAAGGGAATAAAATAGAGCTTTACTCGGAGCGTTTAGTATACATTTCCCGCCTCTCCTCTCTTGGACGTGCTGCTGTTCCAGTGAGCAGAGCCGCAGTGTGAAGCACAAATAGGACGCAGCTCTCCAAAAAGTAGCACAATCCCCAACATGGTGGCAAGGGTTTGATGATACGATCATCCGATTTGGATGGTTCGCGCTCAGAAAGCCCCCAGTCGTACACAGAAGCCCACTTTTCTCTCAATACATTTTTAGCTGGAGAGCTGATTGGCGAAGCAGAAAACACCAGATCCCATCAGACCCGGCTCGGCCGCAGAGCAGAGAAATGGGTTCTGTAACATGTCAACATGTGTCCTATTTTTTGCTCTCTCATTGTATTTGAACGCAGCATCCGCACTGTCTGAAGAGTCGAGGCTGGCAAATTTTGATGTGTTTTAAAAGAGGATCTATTATGTGAAATCTACATTTTGCATGTTTTTGTGCTTCCATTTGGGTTTCTACTGTGGCTAAATAAACCATCCAGACGTTTCTGGCCAATAAATTTATGTTTTTTGGTTTCTGGTAAGTGAGATGTTTCAAAATCTTCTGGAATGTAAAGTCACAAATCAGCCGCAACAGGCGCTGCCCGTTACCTAGCAACCCCAGCAAAGCCCAGCCCATTACCTAGCAACCCAAGATGAGCTCCAGCACGTTTGGTCAGCTGGTTTTACTGCTGTACGTGCTGTACAATGGCTGCTGGAAAAGTGTTTTGTCGTTGACTTACCATCCAGAAACCATTTGCTGCATTCTTGGTGGTTGTGCAGGAGGCTCTACTTCTGCTTTTCAAATATGTACAGTTATATAATTGTGTAGTAAAATATGCAGAACTGAGCAGATTAAAATCTCAGCATCTAAGAATGATTTTGTGTTAAAATTCTTATGAACATGTTTTGTGTAGTCCACTGACCTACCCTAACCTGTATAAGGAAGCATTTGAAATACAGCAATTTTAGAAAAAAAATAAACTGAGGTGGTTTTTTGTTTGCCTGTACTGAAATTGGTTTATTTCACAAAACTGCTTCACTTCTGTCACATCAAGTCACATGATCGCTAACAGGATGCTGCTGGCATAAAAACCATGAAGAAGACGACAGGAGGTTGTAGGAGGTTTTTAAATGTGATTTTAATTGTTTCTTACTTAATGGAAACACTACAATTGGGTTTTATCAACATCAGCGGAATATTCAGAAAGTTTTGCACACATTTGTTATGGAAACGCAGTTATAGTGTCTTTTAGCAAGAAGGTTCGGGTTTGAATCCTGGTTTGGGATCTTTTTTGACTGAGTTTGCATGTGTTGGTTTTCCCTCTGGCTTCCTCCCACAGTCTAAAATTATGACTGTTAATTGGTTGACTGGTCGCTCTAAGTTACTCTTTGGTAAGAGCGAGTTCCTGTTTGTTTCATCTGAAATCTAACTCCACACTATGACTTTCCACTCGCTCTGTAAAAACGAGCCCAGTCTGAAGGTTACATTAAATGATTTGAAGCCTTGTGTGGACGCAGTGAGGCAGAGGGAAGATGTGGGCTTGGCCTGTGGGCGGGTCTGCTAGGTCCTGGCCCGTGTCCACCCCGTGTTCTGTGTCCGCGTCCGTCAGTGGCTCAAGGGGCCGGTTGACGTGGCCAACCCCCTCCACCATCACGGCTCCTCCCACAACCGCTGGCTCCACTTCTCTGCTCATCCAAACACAGCATGGATGAAGGGACAGTCTACATTTAAATGCTAAGAGTCAGGATAGCAGGTTTAATCACAATATTCTGTGGTACTATTTTTACATTACTGCGTTCTGTACGACTGAATGTGTGTCACAGCAATTATAGACCCACAAACACAACGTTCCCATTTGTAATGCGCTTCTTTAGCACTGCAAAAACAAAACATTACCAAGTAATTCTGCTCTTTCTAGTGCAAATATCCTAGAGGATAAAACTCACTTACAAATAATTTTTCAGCAAGATATAGGAGCTTGTTTTAAATCAATAATTCATTAAAATTTAAGATAAAGTAGTTCCATTGGAAGCTTATTTCACTTTAACAAGACGTGTTTCCCATATTGTAAATGAAGCAATCTGCCAGTGGAAGTAGTACTGTTTTAATCAATATTATTCAGGGCAATTTACCTAATTTTTCATTGGCCTTTGGCATTTTTTATGAGAGAAAACAAAAGATTAAAATTGGATATAATATGTAAAATAATGGACATTTCAGAGTTCAGTTCTTATGTGATACAAATGCAAAAAAAGAGAAGAAGGTGGCCTTTTTAAAGTTTCACAAATAAACAACAAAGGTTTCATAAATCACACACTTGGATTTAAATATTCTGCTGTTAGTTGAGAGTAATCCAGTGCAGGTTTGAAGAGTCTAGCTGTTGTATTTGTTTAACGATGGTAGATGAAAGATGCTGAAGGTAGCAAAAATGTTTTGGAATGGCCCTTTAGCCATTTCCTGAGCAGTAAACCACTACTGGTGGTCGTAGATTAGCTACTGCTGCTGCTAGTAGTTAATCTAACACAACGGTTAATCTAACCGTTGTGTTAGAGCAGGTGTTTAAATTAGATTAGCTAATTTAAACACCTGCTCTCCTGATGACCTGTCAGTTGGTGTGTGACTCGCCTTTTTTATTTTGTAGCTGAACTGAAACTCACCGGATTTCACAGCACAGCTACATGTTAAGGTTGCTAAAGCCAAGCAAGAATAACTGCACTACTTCCCTCCCTCCATATTTTGTCTTAATTCAAACTGTTTCCTTGTTATCTAGTTGCTATAGTGCAGCAAAGCACTGCATCCCTTTTTCTTTAATTTATGTTACATTGATAACTTGACAGTTGTCGGGGGCAGTCGTTTGCCCTCCAGCAGGGAGAAAGGGGCAGAATCAGGGGTCCATATTAGCATATAATTGGTTATTTATGTATTTTTTACTGTCAGGCACATTTGTGAATCCCCAGTTGAAGCCTTGAGATGCTTGCCCGGTACTCCAGTGGTACGTGTGAAGCAGATTGTGCTAAAGCAGACTCCTCATTTAAGTGCACAGCTGTTGGTAGACCTCCAGGTCCCAGACTCCAAACGTGGCTGACCTAGCTGCTCAGCTTGGTCATTTCTCCCATGTCTCATCTCATAAGCACATGGATAAGAAGGAGCCGTTCCCCGCAGCGAGGGTTTCGGGAGGAAGGGGAGGGTGAAATCTTGCAATGACATGGGATCTGTCCTGATTTTCGCTTTGCCCTATTTGCTTTAGCTTCTACAGCTGTCGATTGGTGGAGATAGAAAGAGGTGACCACAATAAATAAACTTGTTTTTAGGGGTTTTGCTAACTCTGATTTGAACCAACAAGACAGTGTCTGCATATGCAAAGTTCAGTCTGATTATTTGATCTTCTAAGCAGCATTTTGTCTGAATAGCTTTACTTTTAAGCTTTTAACACCCTTTATTTGCAGTTTAGTTTTAATTTGTTGTGACTTTTTGTTTGTCTAATTCAGTTTGCTTTAATCTAAAGTTATAGAGTGTGTTTGCTAGTTTTTATTACTTATTTTTAGTTAAATATTGTTCAGTTTTAGTTTAGTTCTTATTAGTTGTAGTAGTAGTTTTAGTTTTTTCATGCTTTGGTTAATTTTTAGTTGGAGAATACAAAAAGATCAAAGTATTGTGATTATATTTACATCAACCGGGTAATAAATACTTGACAGAAGATACTATTTTTAAAAAAATGCATTAAATTATTGTTGAACAACTGACTGATGTTTTCCAACAACTTTTGCTCTCGACATTTTGTAGACTAGTATAATTTGCTGACATAAACAGCCTGTGAGTGGAGGAAAACAATTATTATTCCCCATTAAACCATCATCACTGCGTCTATCTCACCATTCTTCAACCAGCAAATCATGACAAATTTTGCATTTAAGATAAGAAAAACATCTTTGTCTGTAAATATATCTTATATCTATCTATATATCTATCTCAGGTAGCATAGCTTTAGCTCCACCTGCTTCAAATTCACTAGAGGAACAGTATGTGACTGCATTTAGGCAATAAAATGCAATAAACAAACTGTGTATGTTTATTTTCTTATAAAAATGGAAATGGTTTGTTTAGGCTTATGGCTTATGTAGTTACATAAAACAAATCTGTAGAATGTGCCAATTTTTTTTATCAGCTTGATCATCAGAATAATCTGTAGATTAATCGATGACCAAAATAACAACCATTAGTTGCAGCTGTAGAATGAAACTAAATAAATAAAGGTAATAATCTTATCCATTGTGCAGAAGGAAAACACAGACAGGCTTCTCCACAGACACTCACCCACACAGTTAATGGTACAGTGTGTACATAATATAGTTTTTTGTGTTATTCTCCATCTGCTGTGGTTGCTATTCCATCCATCAGTTTGGATTAGTCAAAAATATGTAATTTACCGACTGTTGGTACTTTTGTAAATATGGGAGGGATTTTATTTATTGTCAGGACTCTTGGGTGTTTGGTGTTGAATTCCTTTAATGTTTGTGTTTTCATAATTTCCATGTGATTTATTTGTGTTTTATGTCTTGCAGTATTCTGTTTATTTCTCCATTTCATTATTGTTACTAAGGTGTTTCTATCCCATTCCTTTATGTTTAGTTTTTTTCTAGTTTATTCCCATGTTTCTTGTGCATTTTCATTTATTTCCCTGAGATTATTGTCAGGCTTTTCTTGTTTTGGTTTCCAGAGTCTTGAATCCTTGATAATCAGTTTTCTGATTATCAGTTTTCCTGCTTTTAATTTATTTCAAAACCTTTAAAATGCAGTTTTAAGTGGTTGTCTTTTCTCTGACTCTAACGCACACAGCATGACAGTAAACAAATTGATTTTCTTTAACAGTAGTGGGCACCACTGACTAAAATGTTAGTTGCGCTAACCCTATAGCATTATCATAAACATTAGTTCTGCTAACGCTAAAGCTCTACACCACCACAGTATTTAGCAGAAGCTAATCATTAAGCGCTAACTTTAATTCAAATCATTTCCCAGTAAAATACCGAAACTTCAACACAGACATCAAACTCTAGACAACTAAATGTTTTTAAGACAACCAAGTAAATTATTGGTTTTGAATTTAGGGAAAGCTAAGTATGCTACATGCTAATATTTTCAAAGTTAGCAAAAGAGCTGGTGGAGGATAACCCTAAACCACTAACTTTAATTCAAACAAAAACCCCTGAGAACCAATTTAATTTTGACATTACATGTTTTATGATAATCTTAAATATAGTATCAATATTTTTATATTGATTATTTTGTTCCTGTATGTTTTCCGTTTGAAATAAAGTTTTCCCGTAAAATGTAAACATTCTTCAGCGACTTCAAAACAAAATATAAACCACTTGAAGAATTTACCAAAACTAAATCACAGACATCAAACTTTATCCAGCTGAATAAAGTTTGATGTCTGTGCAGAAGGTTTCTGTCTGTGTTTACTCTAGTGTTTAGGGATAGTTACGTGTGCTAAACATTTTAAAAGTTAGAAAAAGCGCTACCTGGAGCTAATCCTTTAGCAATGACTTTAGTTCAAATAAAAATCTTTGAGAACCAATTTAATTGATGAATGAAATAATATAAAAATATTTTCAAAGTTAGCTGAAATGCTAAATGAAAAATTAGCTCTGCTATTAGCACATTAGCATTTTTTGATTTCGCCACGTCATTTAGCTGCTTAAAGGTTTGTTATTTTCAAAGGTACTTTTAATCTGACAAACTATTTGTATCTTCCATCATATCTTATCTCTTTAATAAATACCTCGAGTAAAACTCGACCTGTATTCTAACCCAATCAGAAAACAGTATGTCGCAGAAACCGAAAAGGCTTTGGAACAAAAATTAGCACCAAAATTCAAACATTTTTGAACGATTCTTACCGATGATGTGAACCAGCAGCTTCATGTAGTTCACACTAAAGGCTCTCTGGATCCCTTATTAAATGACTAAAAATAGGAGTTTGGGGTCAGAGTAAGACTGGAGGTTTCTGTCTACTGCGCCGCGCTGCTCTGCCCTGTGTTTGGAGATGAGGGCAGATAACACAACAGAGCCTCTGAAAGTGGCACATGCTGCTGCTGCTGCTGCTGTCAAAGTGGGTCACACTGAAACTTTTCGATCAGAGAATGACCATAGAAGCCACTTGAATTTCCTTTAACTATAAATATTGAAAAGATAATTACATTTCAGAGAATTATAGCCTACAAATCCTGAAAGTATGAAACACAATCAGCATCGTCATTGGTTGTATTTCCATTACAAATGTCCGCAAAACTTTGTAAATATTCCGCTAACGTTTAAAAACACAATTTCACAATTACTGTTTCCAATAAACAAGAACAGAATTATAATAACAAATGAGTTTGTTCACCTGAAAAGTCATTTAAAAAAAATTACCTGACTACTTCCTGTCGTCTTCTTTGTCATTTCTACCAGTAGAAACATTTAGTTGTTGATCCCATGACTTATGTGATGTGAATTTTTGTTGTTGTTGTAATTTTCAGAAATAAACCAATTTCGAAACAGCTAAAAAAAAACTCTCATGCAAGCATAAAACTGTTTAAAAAAAAAAAAATTTATTAGCGTGTTTCCACTGAGCAAATTTATTTTTGTAACTCCAATTTCCACAATTTTATGTAAGTTACAAGATTGGACACTACTGAAACAGTTCTGCCATTTACATGATCAAGTTTCCTTGATAAAGTAAAAACAATCCATCAACCTGCCCCTTCTTCCACCAGTGGGAGCTAAAATATATTCTTTCTAGACAAACAAACATAAAGATGAAAGAATCAATGCTCTTGTTATTTCCAGGTGGTGTTCTGTGGGAGTTTTTCCTGTAATTTTACGTTTTTTTTGTGTGTATTTATTATGTTTTATCCTCTGCTGTGATGGACTCGTGTCTGCAGCAGAACACACAACGTAGCAGGCATGTCAGTGTGTGTCAGTGAGCGCGCATCGGATGTGCCAGACGCTCAGGCTCAGTCAAGGAGTACAATCATGAACTAGCAGGAAGGTTTGGTGTTGCTCTCTGCAAGGCTTTGACACAGAACATCAGCCGCCGCTTAACTCATGCATGAGCATTAAAGCTGTTACATAAACCCCAAAGAAACATTAAAACTTGTCGTAGTTTGATTATTTAGCATCTTTTTTTGCATATAATTGGGAAATATTCAGCTGTAGTCACTCACTGGCCGCAAAAGGATTAATTAAACAGAAGGATGTTTTAATGTGAGCGCTGATCAGAGCAGGAGGTTTTTAATGACGGCTCCTTTCACACATCGGACGTGTCAACACTGGCAACAGATCAGCAGCTGTGATGTTTCATTCCAAACTGCAAGAAAACAAAGTCCCACCCTATAAAATACAGCAAATAAAGGCCAGAAATTGAAATGTTCACACTACTGTTGATGAAGAGTGCAGGTAAAATAATGTCTCTTTTCATCTTATTGTGTAAGAAACATCTGGATTAAATCTTTCAGACTGGATTAATGCACAGATGTGGCTTGTTATCACAATTAATAAACAAATAAAGGAATCATATCAATTAATTTTATGAGTAAAAATGGCAGAAATATAATATTGACACATTTTGCTTGTGCAGTTGTAGAAGCTGCACTGCAAATTTTTTCTAGCTGCGTTCTTTTCAAACTCAGAAATTTCCAGGTTTTGCAAGAAATTTCTGGTGCAAATGTTCAACTTTTCAACCACAGAAATTTTCTAGTATTTTCAAACTTTCCAGGATTTTCAAGATTAAATCAGAAAAAATTCTGAGCAGTTTTTTGACTTTTGAAGAAAATAAATTTTTTTCTAGAAAATTTCTGAGCTAAATTTCAGAATTTCAGATTTTTCTGGAAAATGTTCTGCATATCTAGCTCAGAAATACTTTATCCATTTTTTTCCTAGAATATTTCTTAGGTTAAACTTAAAATTTCTGAGTTTTTTTCTAGTTTTTTTTTGACATTTCAAGATCATAAATTTCTAAGATCTTTCTAGAAATTTACACTTAAAAAAAAAAAAAAAAAAAAGAAAAAAAGATTAATCAAAATCATTTCTGATTTTTTGTTTCTAAAAGATTTTTACATTTTGAAACCCTGAGAATTCTATGGTTTTTTAAAATAAAATTTCAGAGATTAATCTAAAAATTTTTGAGTTTTCTTTGGAAAATGTTCGACTAGCCTAGCTCAGACATCTCCTTGTTTTTTGTTTTTTTAAAAAATAAAATGTCTGAATTTAATCGCAAAATTTAACCATTTTATAGCAAATATTTCTGAGATATAATATTTTCTTATTTTGTTGAAGTGCATCCAGGTGGAAACTGTGGGCGCTATGACCCAGCGGATCCTGCTCCTCCAGAGAGAGAGAGAGAGAAAAGGTTGTGATCAGTTGCGCTTGTTTGATGTCAGAGTATAAAACGAGTCATCAGCTCGGATCTCCATTCCGCCACCAGGGGCCCAAGGAGCCACAACTCTGGAAAACATCTGGCCTTCATGCGAATCGACTGCGACTTCCTCCCAGATGTTCAAACATCCGGATAGACATTTATTCTCCAACATTTTCTGTCTCTTTCAGCGCGATCGCAGTTAGAAATTTACTTTGTGGATTAATATATATGTATATATATACAATAATAATAATTCATTAATTAATAATGGAAAAGATATATGGACTTCTGGTTCTACATTTTTCCAGCCGAACACGAATAAAAAAGAAACAATGAAGACGAGTTTCTATGTTTCTCTGACCGGATGGCAGCATCAGTGGGTGAAGTAACAGTGGAAGAAGTGATGGAGCTTTTGGAACCGACCCAGCCGGTCAACGCCTCCAATGACAGCTTCGTTTCTCTCCTACCTGAGAGCGCGGAGAGCCTCGCCTATCAGGTCTCTCTGGCGGCCGTCCTGTCTGTCATCACGCTCGCCACCACGCTCTCCAACGCCTTCGTCATCGCAACCATTTCCCAATCCAAGAAGCTGCAAACTCCGGCGAACTTTCTGATCGCGTCCCTGGCGGTCACCGACCTCCTGGTGTCCATCCTGGTGATGCCCATCTGCGTCCTGTACACGGTCATCCACAGCTGGACGCTCGGCCAGATCGTCTGCGACATCTGGCTCTCCTCCGACATCACCTGCTGCACCGCGTCCATCCTGCATCTGTGCGTAATTGCGCTGGATAGGTACTGGGCCATCACGGATGCGGTGGAGTACTCCAAAAAGCGCACGCCGGGACGCGCGGCCGGGATGGTGGCCACCGCCTGGGTCATCGCCATCTCCATCTCCCTGCCGCCTCTCTTCTGGAGGCAGGTGAAGGCGGAGGAGCTGACCAGCTGCAGCGTCAACACGGACCACATCTTTTACACCATCTACTCCACCTTCGGGGCGTTTTACATCCCCACCCTGCTGCTCATCGTGCTGTACGGGAGGATTTACGTGGAGGCCCGGAAGCGCATTCTGAAACAGTCTCCAAAGAAGGTCGGGAAGAGACTGACCTCTGCGCACCTGGTCACCAACTCTCCCGGATCCGTGGCGTCCACGACTTCGCTGCAGTACGCGAGGCACGACACCCCGTCCAGCGACACCGGGTCGTCGACCAGCGAGAACCAGGTGAAAGTCACGGTGTCCGACGCGCTTTTGGAGAAAAAGCGCATCTCTGCGGCCAGGGAAAGAAAAGCGACCAAGACTCTGGGGATCATCCTCGGCGCGTACATCGTCTGCTGGCTTCCGTTTTTCATTTACACGCTGCTGGTGGCCACATGTGAGACATGTTTGAACCCCGAGCTGTTCGACTTCTTCACCTGGCTGGGATACCTGAACTCTCTGATTAACCCCATCATTTACACCATGTCCAACGAGGATTTCAAGAAGGCTTTCCAAAAACTGGTGCGCTTCAGATGCTGCAGGTCCTGAACTGATCCTCCAAACTAAATGTTTGTTATGTGAAATTCTTGCCATTTCGTTCTTAACTGTTTCCATTTCAAACCTGTAAACTGACATGGCATGATGGATACCTTTATTTTTCGGAGTAATTCAATATTTTGATGATTCATGGAGATAACACGTCATCCAAAAAGCTTCAAGTAATTCCATAAAAGTCTACAGGGCCAATCCAATTCTATTTATTTTGATTATCTGCTGGTTATTTCACCATTTTGCCACTTCAGACCTCAATTGTTTCCTTTCTGGCACAGAATTTCTTTTTTGTTGTTGTTTATTATTGTGTAATGTATGGAAATGCATGAATGCAGTGAAAATACCTACAAGCAGCAAGTCACTTAAGGTCATGAGGGGTCATGATCTGTTATTTCATTTAAAATATTGGGAATAGCAAGACAGAGTATTAGGGGCACCAAAAAAAGAAATTTGATTTTCTTCTTAAAATTTTAAGAAACTTTTTTCTCAGGATTTAGATGTCAAATTTGGACCTTAATCTCATAATTCTTAGATTAATCTAAAAATTCTGACTTTAATTTGGAAAATTTAGACTTTTTTTCTCAGAATTTTGAAATTTTTCTCAGAATTTTGAGACAGAATTTTGACCTTGATCTCAGAGTTTTACTTAAATCTCAGAATTTTGACTTTAATCTAAAAATTTTGATTTTTTTTTCTCTCCAAATTTTGATGTGGAATTTAGATTTTTTTAAAACAGAATTTTGGACTTCTGAGAAAAACTGTCAAAATTCTGAGATTTAAGTCAGATTTTATATTCCAGTGGCCCTAATCCTCTTCCGTAGAATGGAGAATTGACAAGCGATTAACTTGCACATGGAATTTTCCCATTTTGTGACCTTACATCACTTTGAATAATTAAAATAATGAATTATAGCCAAGAATAAACTCATTCCCAGTGGTTTAGGAACATGGATATGAAATTGTTTATTGAGAAATATGAAAGAAGGAAAGGAGGAAATGGCAACAGGCGGATTCATTATGAGGGAAGGGATTGGAAAAAATGACACATTATGACCCCTATGAAACTTCCTGCTACCTTTATTGGAGTCATATTATTATATTTCCACAACACAGTAAATGTGTGCAACATAAAATAATTACTTTATGGTTTGTGGATGAAAATTTGCAGCACATATCCAAGACTACAAAGGAACGAAATGGCAAAGGAGCCACTTTGCTATTTATGACCTTGTACAGGTTCAGTTACAAGAGGAATGGAGATAAAATGTGCATCAAATAAAATAAGATCCTTATAATTTACATGATAAAATGTAGGATAATCTATTTTGATCTATCATGAATTTGAGCAAATTTTAAACTGAAAGTTTCTTTTATCTGTAGAAATGAGCCACTATTTTCATTGTCTGTGTGTGACTGTGGATCAAAAGGCAACAGTTTCTTCTGATTATCATCTCAGATCAGGAATATTCTGTGACTTTTTTCTCTAAAATGTTTCTCAGAAACATTTATTTAAACTAAATGTTCAAACAAAGATCTGTCAGGAGATGCATCAATCAGTCTGTTCCTCCACACCAACAGGATTCATTAGGTCATGTGATCATTTATTATTTTAAATTGCACTTTAAAAATAGTGAGAACTCTAATGTTTTTTATTTATCAATCTCAGCAAGGTGCATACATGTACATGCTGTTGATTGGTGCTGAATGAACATTTTATTTCACATATTGACCATTGATTGGATAAACCAACAGGGGAAATTGGTCGATGTTGGTATTTTTCCGATTGATTAATGCCTTTTCTGTGTTTTTTGGCTCAATGAAACAGATTTATTTTAATTAAATGTTCTAATAATGCTCAATGTCTCAAGAAACACAACAATCATTTGCGTGCATGCTGTTGATTGATGTTGAATGACCATTTTATTTCACATATTGACCATTGATTGGCTCTAATCACAGGTAAAACTGGTCAATTTTGATCTTTTTCAGACTGGTTGATGCCTTTTAAACCTGTCACAGCCTGCTTTTCTGCTCCACTCAATAATCATCTGGTTAGAAAATGGAGAATAATAACCAAACCAAACGCCTGCAGGCTGCACCCTGCAGCAGGAAAACATTCACATAAAATCGATGTCAAACAAAAAGAAAATACTTCATCTGATATTTGCCAAGCTGAGTGCCATGATGACTTCAGTTCTGCTGAACAAACATCCTCCTGTTTTACTGAGCATGTGTGAACCTGTATGTAAAACCTTACAGCTGAAGGGAAGTGGAATAGAAAAAATGTTTCTCTTTATTAAAAAACTAAATATTGTGGTGTAAATTAGTGAAATAAAAGCTTTTTAATGTCTGTAAATGAGAGATTACTGCCCTCAGAATAATAAAAATGATGGCAAAATCATATTAAGCAGCGTCTTGTGGCTCTAAGTGCTTTGGGAAAATATGAAGAATGAAAACAGGAGATTTCATTTTCATACTGTTTGGTTTCTCCACCATCTTCCAGTCCGTCTAATTTCTCTGCTCGGCTCCCTCTGGGAGGAGCACACATCTATTTGATCAGCAGCTGTCAGATATCACCGAGATATGATGGTGGGAAAAGCTCTTCTGCCCTCATAATGTCAGCAAATGCATAAACACACCCCTCCCCATGGGCTTCTGTTTGAGAATTTTAATATGCATGAAAGATGAGTATATTTGAACAAAGCTCTTCCTTAGAGAACTAGTCTCAGACAGAAAGGCTGGAAAATGAAACAGCAGATGCAGAATTTGAAATTGTCCTGCAATAATCATTATAATGTTGTGTTTAACAAGATCAGTGATGAAAAATGTTCAGTTTTTCATGATGCATAACAAGTTTTATTTTTAAAGACCGGATTAAGAATGCATCAAAACTAAGAAAAGATTAAAGTAAAGCAGAGCCTGAAAAGAGAAAATCCAAACTATTAATAAATATCCATATGCAGAAGTAACTAAAATTACAGAAAATACAGATTAAAATCTTACTAAGTAATTTTTTTTATCTCAGCACACTTGAAATAAGACAAAATTAACTTTTCAGAAAACGCATAAGAACTTCCTTTAACTCAATAATTCCTTAATATTGATGAAAAGGTTCTGGTTCTATTGACAGATTATTTCACCTACGACAGAAATAGTCTGCATATCAGTGAAATAATCTGGCAGTGAATCTCATACTTTTTAATCAATATTAAGGGATTATTTATTTAAAATAAGATCCTATTTTTTGTTGAAATGTTACTGGTAAGTTAGTTTTGTTTTATTTCAAGTGCTAAGCTATTTTCATGAGAAACTAGACAAGATTATTGTCCTGAAATAATTGTTTGTGTTGTTGCAGCAAACAGCTCATGTTCTTGTGTTTAACAAGGTTAATGGTGCAAAATGTTTAGTTTTTTATGACATGAAACAAGTAATTATTTAAAGAGCAGATTGAGGATGCAGCAAAGTCAAGAAAAAATTAACATAAAACAGAGAAAATCCTAATTTAATGTTTCCCTTAATCAGCTATTTATAAATGTCCATGGGCAGAAGTAACTAAATTTACAGGAAATTTACCAAAAAATGTTCTCAAAAATGTTTAAATTTGATCAAATCCAATCAAAGATGATGGCTGAGTACAATTTTTAAACTTTTAACAGATTTTTATTGGCAATTCTTACACTGATGTTAAAAAGTATTTGGTTCTTATGTTTTCGCTTTTTTGTCAAACTGAAATGTTTCAGATCAAAAATAATTTTAATATTGAAGATACACTGCAGAACAAAAGAAATTCTAACATTTTTTCCATGTTCTGACAGAACCAGCAGTTTTTCATCAATATTAAGACCTAAAAGAAGCTCTTGCATCTTCATGAAAAGTTAGTTTTGTCTTGTTTCAAGAACACTAAGATATTTTGCACTGGATGAAAATTACTTGTTAAGATTTTGAGCTTTTGCAGTGTAGCCATCTGTAGTACCAGAGTTCAATCGGCCAGAATGGGACTCCATACATCAGGAGTTTGGGGAAAATGTCCAACTTTGTTAAACAAAATGAGAACTCATAAATATGTGTATTATCAGAAATGATACCTTTGCTGTTCAGTCGTGCAGCAGTGGGGTAATTTTCCGGCACATGAGTCACCCGGTGGAAACCGTATCATTTTTTATGCTCAGTAAAGGGTTTGTGATTTATTGAATGACTCATGCGCAGCAGCTGCAGAGCACATTATCTGATTATTCAAACACAACAATTGCATTGTGCAATAATCATATCGCTTTGTTTATTTATTTTGATCATCTGACTGAAGGACAACACTTACCGAGGCCAAACACATCGATGACGAAGCTGTAAAATATGAATTTATTGCATGTAGTTTGGTTAGCAGCTTTATTGTTTCACCCTTTCTGATTAGAGAAGGTTTAAAACATTCATCACCTGAGAAATGGAGGCCACCTGCTCTTAATGACGAACCGGGGCTGGGCGATCACAGCTGACCTTGGTGGTTAGTAAATGCAGTGAGCAATTTATTAGACGGCCTTGGAGAGAACGGCTGCAAAACAATGAAACGCCACATCTGATTATAACTTTCAGTAATCTTTTATCTAACAGCATCGAACTTCATCGATTCCTGACGGAAATGTACATTTTAAATCAATCCTCAACACCTTTCAGATTATGAACATCTTTATTGCAAACAAATAGCAGCCCTAATAGATTAAAGTTTACATAATTAATATAATTCTAATGACAATCTATTGGTAGGATACCGGTGAAGGTGAAGCTAGTGAGTGGCTGGTTTATAGCCACAGACAACTCAGGCGCTTCCTGCATTTTA
This sequence comes from Poeciliopsis paucimaculata, assembly GCA_903067055.1. Classification (NCBI taxonomy): domain Eukaryota; kingdom Metazoa; phylum Chordata; class Actinopteri; order Cyprinodontiformes; family Poeciliidae; genus Poeciliopsis; species Poeciliopsis paucimaculata. The sequence continues at coordinate 110,810 of CAEGAD010043953.1, forward strand.
TCACTCGTGTATGTTAAAGCCTAACCTTCAGTAGTGTGTGTTATTTTCTTTCCTTACAGCATCTCAGCTGCCATATAGTGTTTAAAGGTTCACAGCACTTTGCATTAGTTTCTCCTCCAGCTCACCTACACGTCTAATAATACACCGCTCCGTTCAACAACAGGAACTCTCAACCACAACTGGCTCAGAACAACAATAACTCGCCTTGCAAAAGGAGTTATTGGATTTTTTTCTGCGTTTGCTCACCTTGAAACTGCAAACTTCAATCTGTTTCAGTGGGAATTTATGATTGAAAAGCAAAAAGAAAACGACACAAATCTTTTCAAATAATTCAACAGCAGAAAATCTGAGAAACGTGTTTTCCGTTTGTTTCTGTCCTCCTGAATAACATTTTGCAGAAATGGCTTCAGCTGCAGGTCTTCATGCTGCTGCTGTCATTTACATATCAGGGAATCATCATGCATCATGGGGAAGTGGCATATTCCCATTATTTGCCAATAATTTAGTTCTATTTTGGTTTCATTTGAGCAAAGAATCTTCTTCCACTTGTTTGTTTCCTACTTGACTCGTGGAAAACTGGAAACAGGATTTATTTTGACTTTTAGGTGATAAATTTATTCTAGATCCTCCAGAGGTAACATGGCGTCACAGCTTGGGGTGTAGATTTACACCCTAATAACCAAAATACATATTTAACTTTGAGACTAAATATTTAGTTAGATATTTAATATGATAGCCAAATATTTAGTTTCCAAACTAAATAAACATCTAAATGTTTAGTTTGCCACCTAAACATTTAGCTCAGATATAAACATTTAGTTAAATAAACACTTAAATATTTTACAAAAATATTTAGTTTGTAAAATTTTAGTTTACAAGCTAAATATGTCGTTTGTAAACTAACATTTTGTAAACTAAACTAAAACTTTAGTTTACAGGCTACAGACTTTTACAGACTTTTAGTTAAGAACTAAACATTTATCTTGCACAATTAATATTTAATTCACATACTAAATATTTTATTTAGAAACTAAATATTTAGCTTTCAAATTAAATATTTAATTTAGAAACTAAATAGTTATTTCAGACTTAAACATTTAGTTAGGAACTAAATATTTATCTTGCACACTAAATGTTTAGCTTAATAACTAAATATTTAATTCACATTCTAAATATTTTGTTCATAAACCGAAAAAACTAATAATTTATAAATCTGAGAGTTGCAAACTAAATATTTAATTCAATGCTAAATATTTTGTTTAGAAACTAAGTATTTAGTTTTCAAATGAAATATTTAATTTAGAAACTGAATGGTTATCTCAGACTTAAGTGTTTAATTAAGAAGCTAATTATTTACTTTGCAAACTAAACACTTAGCTTGTGAATTAAATATTTACTTTGGAAGTTTGATATTTATAAATGTACGAAGTTTTGGTGAAAATATGACGTTAAAAATAAAGTGCCCATTTTTTTCTCTGATAGACTAAATAGAAAAAAGTGTTGCTGTTGGTATTTTACTGCGTAACTTTACAAACGGCGCCTCATAGCTGTAGCAGTCCAGACTGGAAACAGATGAACCACAAAACAAACTAACAATTCGATGTGTAATGGGAACAAAAACTGTTGGCAGTCAGACATGTTGTTTTCCACTGACATTTGAGCTCAAAGGTCAGGCCCACTGAACTTTATGTTTCCATTGGGAGGCAGACATTAACAGGAGTGATCGTTGTTCTCCATTAGCTTCACCTTTTCATTGCCTTAATTACCTCAATCTGTGCTTTTTATTTAGAAATCGGGCCCTGAAGGTTTCACCCTGTTGTTTGAAGTTTTGAGTCGACCAGCTGCCATCGTCTTCACCACGTTTCATCCTTCACAAACTCTAACCCAAGAAACCTCAGATCAATGAGCAGAATAACGGCAGACATATTGACCCAACATCTGTGCTCCCAACGCCCTGTGAGTGATCGGCCGGGCCCAGAAGGACCCGACTGGAACCGCTCCAGTTAGTCAGCGGGAAGCAGGTCAGTGGAGGATCCAGTCGACTGTACATCCTGCAACATCTCGACTGGCAGAAAACACAACAGTGTGTTGCTTTTTGTTAGGTTGAAAAATAAAAAGTTTTAGATTGGAAACAAGCAAAAATGCAGCCAAGTTAGGAGACCGGTTCTTCTCATGTTATTACGACTTTATTCTCATATTATTACAAATTTATTCTCATGTTATTATGACTTTATTGTCATGTTATTATGACTTTATTCTCATGTTATTATGACTTTATTCTCATGTTATTATGACTTTATTCTCATATTGTTACAAATTTATTCTTGAATTATTACGACTTTGTTCTAATATTACTTCAAATTTATACTAATTTTATTCCAACATTATTTTCATATTCTTTAATTAATACAACTTTATTGTCTTATTGTTATGACTACAGTCTTGTAAAATTAGGACTTTGTTCTCTTATTATTAAGACTTTATGTATTATTACAATTTTATTGCCGTTTTATTACAACTGTATTCTTCTTTTATTGCAATTTTCTCTTTCTATTACTTCTTTATTCTTGGTATAATTACGACAATATGAGATTTTATTCTCATACTAATACATCTTTACTGTTATTTTTTTACCACTTTGTCCTCATATTACTATGTTTTCATTCTCCAATTTATTGTGGCATTATTTAGACTTTACTCTGAAATAACTACAACTTCATTCTCTCTTGAGTTGCATTAATATTCTCACATTAATGCAACTTTTAGAGTGAGATAACAGCTGAAGAAGGAGAAAAAGAGCCAAAGTGAATATGATAACAGCACTTTTTATTCCTCAAATTATAATATCTGGCTCTTTTTCCTTTTGAGGAATCAGACAGCAAAGCAGGAAGGCTTCAGAAATGTTCCTAGACTCTCAGCTCCATTAAACCTTTATAGAAATTGAGGCGCCAGCCGAACCAAACAACGTCCACCCCCTCCACCTCCAAATTATAGCCATCATCACAGAGCGAGGAGGAGGAGGATGCAGACGAGTTTATTTACCGAGCGTGCTGCTTTCCACTTTCAGCTGCTTATCCAGGTCACCTTACTCTCCTTTCAAGACACAGACAAGTTTTCAGCAGATGCCAAACCATCTGAGAATGAAGTAAATAGTAAAAATGAACATTTTAAGACCTGCTTTAGTTGTTTCTTCAACTAAACACATTTAATGTCTCGGAAGAAATTGGTTTGACATGATTTTAGCATGTTGTCCATGTAATCACCTAAATGAAATGTTGCAAGCCTGTGAAGTGACGGTGGGAAACCCGATTGAATCAATTTGGTTCTTTTCTAGTCTACCAGGTGGAGGTTTCACTCTGCCTGTCTCAGCTTTGGGTTATAAAGAGAAAAGGCTAAGTTTAATCTGAGGCTATTTTCATAAAACTGATCTCTCTTTGTGGAAAATTACTATGCTAGGATGGATTTGAAATGATTGACAGGTTTCATTTTATTATCTGGATGTTTCCATGAATAAGAAGGTGCATAATGGTCAGAATTAAAATTCAGCAGAGAAGAGTCTCTTTAAAATAAATCTGGTCTTTGGAGAGCCTCAGCAGCTCATTTTCAGTTTTTAAAATTCTCGTTTTAAACATTTTTGTACTTCAATTTGGGTCTCAACTGCTTCTAAAAACTATTTGTTTCCCCACATGAACTTAGAAATTGCTCATCCAGCAGTATTTTAGCAATAAATGAATATTTTTTTGGTGTATGTAAAAAGAGCTGTTTCAAAAACATTTGGAATGTAATCAGACGTTCACCTAGTAACCCCAGCAAAACCTGGCCTGTTGCCTAGCAACCCAAATGACGCTCCAGGATGTTTGGTCAGCTGGTTTTCAAATTCAATTAAAGAATGCTTCATCCCAAAAATGAAACAAAAAATGGCTGCAATTCATATTATTTCAAAATTCATAAAAGATTTATTGTAGATTTATTGCAACATGTGCTGGACAATGGCTGCTGGAAAAGTGTTTTGTTGTTGACGGGATATTATTTTGTTATGTTTTATAGACATATCAAAGTTTATTAATGTTAGAAAACCACAAATTTCTTTTTGTTCAGTCAATCTTTAATGCAGCATGTTATGAAAAATGTAACCCTTTACGTTATGAAAAGACGATCAGCCCTTTTGATAAAGGAAAATGGCCGCCAATCATTTTATCCAGAAACCACTTGCTGTGTTCTTGTTGGCTGTGCAGAAGGCTCTACTTCTGCTTTTCAAAGACATGCTGTTAAATAATTGCACGTCTGTTTGCAGCCATTTTCAGGTGTGAGTGTAAATGTTGACCAGCAGAAACTTATTTGGATTTAAAGTGGCAAGACGCCCTAAAACAGCTGAAAATATACAGAACTGAGCAGAAAATCTTATTACTTAAGAATTTTTTTTTTTTTTTTGCAAAAAATATGTAAACATGTTTTGTTTCACCCATATTCTGATTGATTCAAGGAAGGATAATAGATCACCTTTAAAATATGACCTACTTAATGTAAAAGGAAGCCCAAAATCAGTAGAAACAGGAAAACAAATCGGCAATTTTATGGCAATAAAATCAATGCTGCTGTGTTACATAAATTGATTGGCAGGTCAGTTTCTAAATTTAAGTCATGTTCTCATGAATGCCTCTTTTCACTGTTGCCACAGTTTAAATGTGTCAGAGGTTTTCATGCTGCCTCCATCATGCTGCTGTAAACAGGTGAGGATTACCAGCAGGAGCAGAAAAGCATCCCTGATGTTCAGTCGGTTGACCTGACCTCCTTCTCCTGTTTGTTCCCCCACATATGCAGCACCTTTCTTCCAAGTTTGTCTCTTCACTTCTTCCTTTCATGTCTGTTTAACATGCTCTTCTCCCTTTCCTTTCCCATGCCCGTCCTTCCCCCGCTGTCTTTCCTGAGCATCCATCTTTTCCAAGGGGATGATATGAAACAAGCCAGCAGAGAACATGATAATCTGCCACTTTTTGACCAGAAACAGGAGTTTCAGCTGTTTTTTCCTTGTTCCAGACTTTTTATTTTCCCCTGAGCTCAGACTCCTGGAGGCAGCCCGCTGGGTGTCCACCCAGCACCTCGCCTGGAGAACAGAGACAGAACGGATCATTCTCACTACTTTCACTGCTCAAAATATTTCCAAGTCCTTTTGGTTACATTTCTAGTGCAAATAGCTCAGGAAACTTAAAATAAGACAAAAACTTACTCACAAGCAAATTTTCAACAACTATATGGGGTTTTCAGTCAATAATTCCTTAATATTGATGGAAAAGTTTTAGTTCCACTGCCAGGTTTTTCAATTTATAACTAGACATTTTTCCCATATGTGAAATATTCTGCCAGTGGAGCTAGTAGTTTTCATTAATATTAAAGAATTATTGTAAGATATTTACACTGGAAACTAGACTAAGAATGCTTGGTAAGATTTTCAGTTTTTGCAGTGTAGTTTCTTCTGGTTCAAATTCACTAATGAAATGTTATGTTGTTGCATTTTAGGCAATAAAATGTACATTTTCTTACTTAAAAAAGGAATTTAATAATTTTGTATTTGCATCTTTTAATGAAGTTCTAATTTTGCATAAAAATTGCTCAAATGAAAAATCTGGAGAATGTTGCATTTTTTTTCTATCTGATTAATCCAATCAGAATAATCAATCATTAAAATAATTGTTATTTGCAGCCCTAAATTTTACAGCGCTCATAGACTTGTTGCAAATTTAGTTATCAAAAAGTCTGAAAACCTCTATTTTCCCTGCTCCCAGTGTATTGTAGATAATAGTTTTGGGAATAAGATGTTTATTTTTGGATGCTCACTTATGTAAACATGCAGAACTTAAAGTTTTATTTGTAACAAACAGTAACTATCTGAAGTTTGACCAGGAACATTGACCATGCTGCCCTCTGTTGGTGTTTTCATAATCTGGGTCAACATGATGACAAATGATCAACAATCCCATAAAAACACCACAGATGTTCCTGAGAATCTTAAATAAGCAACAAAAGCAGAAGGTGAAATATAATTAAAACCACAAATGATAAATTGATAAACAGTTGTCTGTCTGTGAATTTGTTTTTGGGTTGATTTTTGATTCTTCTGGCTGTGAGATGCAAATTTCATTATAACAACTATAAACACAGTAAATAATTTTTAATTAGAAGACATACAAAAACTGAACATTTGGAATATTTGTTTCTTGTTAATTAATAAATGTGGGAATAGGGTTACAATGCTGTGAAAAAGTACATATTTGTTCTGTTTTTGCTTTGTGGTCATAAATGTTTCAGTTCAGCTGCCATCAGTAATTTGTTTCTGCTGGAAATGAGTTTTGATTTTTACATATGTGGGTTTTCTGGTTTGTGGTTTTTGTCTTATTTATGTTATTTGCAATTTTATTTCTTCCTGGGAGGCTATTATGGTGTTCGACTTCCTGAATAGTTTTTCTAGGTTATTTCTGTTTGTGTGTTAGATTGCTCTCTTTCTGTTTTATTTTAATGTCTTTTCACATTTTGTTTAATTTATTTTATTCCTTGCTCATTCGGTTTAGTTTTGCTGGTTTATGTCGAGTTTTATAGCTTGTCCTTAAGCCTACATTGATTTTATTTTTCTAAATTTATGTTTCTTCTGTCATGTTCCTCTAGTGTTGTCTTGGTTTTCTTTTTGTTATCCATCCTCATTAGATTCATTGTTGCTATGTGCCATATGTTTATTTCCTTAGTGTTATGCTTCTTGTGCATTTGTATTCATTTTCTTAGATTATCTGAATACATTTTCATCCACTCTTCCTTGTAAAATTGTTTTAATTCAGCTACAGCAGTGAAGGATTTTCTGCTTACATCAATTTAACATGTGAAGCATCTCAGTCAGGTTTGTTCCCAGACTTTGAAAAACCTGCATATTATATTTCTTTTTCTCAGCCATTCAGAAGCAGATTGCTGTTATGTATTGCATAATTGTCCAGCTCCACAACTGTGCTTGAATTTAGGATTAAAATGATTGTCAGACGTTGTATTTTAGGATTTTAAATGGTTTTGATTAGGGATGCAATCAATTAATTGACTTACTGTTAATTAATACTAATTGTTGGGTAATAGTAACCGACAATTTATAATGTAGTTTTATTGTATTTAATTCGATAAATCGTCCAGTAAGATAGTCTTTTAGTGTTGTAGTTTGGCCTCCATCCAGCAGAGGGCGCGGCCAGCCATTTAAGCAGAGCCATCGCTACAGAAACAAAGATGGCGGCTAAAACAGCGGTCAAATCAGAGTTCGATGTTGGACGTAAGAGAAACTTTATGCGGCTCTGTTGTGAAATAAAAACACTCGACAGACTCATTAAGTTTCAAATGAATAGCGCTTTATTCAGCCGAGCAACGTCTCAATTAAAAATTACGGATTGGCTACGAAGGCGAGGAAAAGCAGAACAGAGAAAAATTATAGATGGAAAAACCGTGATGCCAATAAGCAAAGTTGGTTTTGTCGCAAGTTCCTTCAAGAGCAGCAATAGGCGGTTCTTCTGTATGAACATCTCACTGTAAGTGTCTCAGTTTATTGTTTATCTTTTATTTTACTATGCAGTACCTTCTTGTTTGGTTATGTTTCGGTTTATTAATGCGGGAAATGTGTGTAACGTTTTTTGACAACTTCAAATTTTTAAATCAATGTCTAATTTAGAAAATTCATGGTCATTTTTAAAGAACCACCATTTTATTTCTGTTCTTAGGTTAAAACTAAGAAAATATAAAGCATTTACAAAAATAGGATTGATGCATTTTCTTCTGTTAGGTGTTGAAGTTTGTGGGAAACGTAAGGAAAAAAACACACTTAGTTTACAAGAAAAAAAAAGTTTGTGACTTGTATCCTTCTGTTGTGGAAATTCAATGCAAGATTCATTTTATGCAAAACAAACAAACAAACAAACAAAGCTAAAATCTGCATATTTTAAATATCTAACTATATATATAAATTGTTACCCAAATATTAAGATCCATTGTAGAAGCTCCAAAGAGCCACTTAGCCAATTTAGGAAACAGGGATCACTTTAAATCCCTCGTAGGATTCAGAAATCCTCTGTTAACAGAGTTAAATCCCAGCTTCATGACTCAGCTCAACATGTTGTTGAGGTTAAATATGTTCTCTGACCAAAGGATATCCAGGCTGTGTTGAACCTGTTTGTGCAGGCCCTGATCTGCATAATAGGTTATGCAACCTCTGCTGCTGGTGCCAAGTTGCAGGATGATGTGAGCAAAAGGCACTTAGCACACTGACAGTGACACTTTTGCTGCTCAAGGTCTATTAGATCACAGCGATAATCAGCCCTGAGTGGATATTCCCAAAGACGTGTAAATGGTGTTTGACGGCTAACGTGACTCAAATTTTAGATCGCTAACCCTGAAGCCTGCATGTCCTCTGCTTTCCAGAGCCTGGAAGAAAATAGTTTGGTAAAGATGACACTTTTAAATTTCTTAGCAAGAGGTTTCTAATTCTTGTTTTTTTTTTCTTTGCAAAATCTCCAAAGTTAAACAGGGTAACATGTAGTATAGTTTAACAGTGAATATTAGGCAATTTTAAAGGAGTCAGCAGCTCATAAAATGTAACATTAAGAGCTAATTATACTTTAGACAAACAGAAAGAAACGCATAGTTGTGAAGTCTAATTTTCACAAATATTTAAAACTAATCTTGAACTGATTTGTTAAATTTATTCCTAATCTTCACCTTCAAACTACTGATTTAAAGCTTAGCGGAGACGTGATGTGTGACTCCGACTGTAATCCTGAAGGATTGAGGTCATAAACTGGCCAGGTTTACTGGAACAGTTGGGCTCCACCATAAAGGACACAGAGGGGTTTTTAAAGCTCCTTGCACTTTACGGTGCATCCGCACTGCAAAAACATAAAATCTTACCAGATTGTTTCGCCTCGTTCATAATTAAAATATCTTAGTAAAACTCAGAATAAAACAAAGCCAGTTTATAGGCAACTTTTCAGCAAGATATAGGAGCTTGTTTTAAGTGAATAATTCCTTTATTTTGTTGAAAAAGAAATGTTTCATTGATAGATTTTTTCAATTAAGCAAATACATTTTCCCATGTTATAACGGAAATAATCTGCCAGTGGAACTAGTACTTTTTTGTCGATATTAAGGAATTATTGACTTAAACAAGCTGATCTATTGCTAAAAAAGCTTATTGTTGTTTAATTAAAGTGTACTAAGGTATTTGCACAAGAAACAAGACCAAAAGTACTTGATATGATGTTTTGTTGTTGCAGAAACATAAAACATTTCATAGTTTTCCTTTTTTGCCTTACCTGTTCAAATCCATGCAGCATTTTATTGAAATAAGCTGAAGAAAACTTTACGGATTTAAGAAATGACTCTGAAGTCATTTCTAATTAAACTTCTGCTTCTGTGTGAAAACACCAAGTTTGTTGAAAAGACAGACGAGGGTCCAGAAGGTAACTAACAGGATGAGACCACGTGGCCCAGCAGGGATTACGAGCGGCAACAAGAAGGTAAAGAGATTAGACCGAAAACACAGCCTGCTTTTTTAACCTCGTCACTGTTGGCACCCTGGCAGCGCAGAAGGAAACCCCAGACCCAAACTTCTCTTCGCTCCCGGACTCCCCTTCCTCCTCCCTCACTTCCTCATGCTCGGTCCATCCATGCAGCCAGTTCTGCAGCCGGACCAGGAGCAGTCTGCCTGATGGGAAACGCCACCGCCTCCTGATGGACTTGGCATCTAGAGATTCTGGATTTTTCTGTTGTTTGACACCTTTTCTTCACACATGAGCACTTTGGAAGTGATAGAAACATAATTCAGCCCATCATGCTTTTAAAGTCAGGAGTATTTCTCACCTTGTGTCTGTTTACCCTTCAGGCGAGTCGAATCAAAGGTAAGCAGAAAGACAGAAACTCTGACACTGCAAAAACACAAAATCGTACAAAGTATTTTTCTCTAGTTTCTTACTCTAATATCTTACTGCACTTAAAATAAGACAAAACTAACTAACAAGTAACTTTTCAGCAACAAGCTACTTATAAGTTAATAGTTTAGGTCAATAATTTCTTAATATTGATGAAAATGTTCTTGTTCAATTGTTATAACATGGGGGAAAATGTCTTGTTTTCTATATTTTTAACTTGTCTTGAAGAGGCATTTGCAGCAATTTAATCACTTTATTTTACTATTAATGCTTTATTTACTTAACTGAGTCACATTTGACTCTTAATTATCCAGAATTGTCAAGTTCAACACTGCAAAAACACAAAATCTTACTAAGTATTTTTTAAGTGTAGTTTCTACTGCAAATCTCTTAATACACTTCAAATAAGATAAAACTAACTTACAAGTAACATTTCTGATGCATATAGGAGCTTGTGTAGGGGCAATAAATCCTTAATATCGATAAAAAAAAGATTTCACTTTATGAAGACATTTTCTCCATCTTATAAGTTTAAACAGTAAAACTAGTGAAATCTTTTTATCAATACAAAGTAAATATTGACTGAAAACAAATTTCTATATCTTGCTGAAATGATGCGTTCAAATTTTTGCACTTAAATAGTCAAAACTAAAGTATTTGAACAAGAAACTGGAGAGAAATAGTTGGTAAGATTTAATGTTTTTTGCAGTGGAGTTGGATACTTTCCATATGTGGTTGAATGACAGCCCAATCCAGGTGTGTTTGTGTCAATAAAGTAGTAGGTAAACATCACAAGTCCAAAATGTCAGCTCCATCTTAGGGAGATATTAGATTTTTGGATGTGAAGCAAATGTCAAACAGCTCGCAATCAGTTTTTAAGGTCATGAACATTTTCCGTCAATCTGAGAGTTGTTCACCAGGATGGAGAGTTTTAGCAGAGCAAAATGTTTTCCGTTTGTCTTGCTCGGTGCGATGTGCCCCGGGGTGAGCTCATTATCCGAAAGCAAACAAAAGCCATCTTGTTCTCACTGTTGCGGGACGCTAATCTTTTCTGGCTTGTAATTCTCTAGTGGGGCCTTTTTCAGGCGATAATGTCCACTCGCTAACAGTCCCTCCTCCTGCGCCTTGTGTCACTGCATGTGTGCGACAGCCGCCAGCTTAGGGAGACCAGAAGGAGTCCTGGTGCTTTACAATGCTAAAAATGATTTGTTGAAGGGACTCAGCTGACTGACTCCAAGCAGGTGGAAATTGTCTTTAAGGTGACCGATTATGCTTCCTTGAACAGGTTAGGATGCCTCTATGAACTTCACAAAACATGTTCGTTACATTTTTTGCACAAAATCATTCTTGGATAATGAGATTTTAGTTCGCTCAGTTCTGCCCGTTTTGAGCTCCTTTCAGAATAAGTTGTTTTAGGGCCTCTTGTCACTTTACATTTTTGTAATTATACAACCATACATCTTTGAAAAGCAGAAGTAGAGCCTCCTGCACAATCAACAGGAATGCAGCGAGTGGTTTCTGGATAGTAAGTCAACAAATAAACATTTTACCACTGGTTTTACAGTGTTAAAACCAGCTGACCAAACATGCTGGAGCTCAGCCTGGGTTGCTAGGTAACAGGACTGGGCTTCCCTGGGGTTGCTAGGTGAGGGACAGTGGTTGCCGCTTTGATGTGTTTCATTCCACAGGTATTTGAAACGACTCATTTTCCACATACCAAAAACATGAACTTCTTACCAAAAAAACTGGGTGATATTTTTTTTATTTTGGCACTTGGGCTGTTTTAATAACAGCAGGAGAAACCAAAGGGAAGTAAAAAAGAGGTGCACATTTTGTAAAATACATCTGCAGCAAATCAATAAATATTAGTTTTCTATGAATCTGCAGAGTAGATCTCAGCCAATTCAACAATATAAAGCTGCAAAAATGTTGTCTTTTTTTGTATTTGACCTGAATGTTAAAGTTCTGTCTTTAAAATGCCTATCTAGCAAAACTCCTGTAATTTTGTTTTAGTGTTTGGGTTTTATTAGGACAAATCGTTTAAAATATTTTCCTTAACAGTAAAGTTAAAGTTAAGGAATCAAAATATTCTTTCCTCACCTACAGACATGGAGAAACACAGAGGAAGAATAAAACAAAATAAATGTGTAACATAAATAAAATATAGATGTAGAATATATTTTACATCTACAAAATATAGATGTAAAATATATCTAAATATAAGATATAAAATCCTTGCATACATTCTGTAAATGTAAGGATTTTAATTCTACAGGATGTAAGGATTCCTTACAGGGCTCATAAAAATAAAATCCTTATGTTCTGTAAGGATTTTACAGAATGTAAAAGATTAAAATCATGTACAAACTAAAAAGTCAGAAAAATTGCTAAAAGATAAAGAAAAATATGCATAAAATCTTTCTTCTATTACTGAAAAGTTAAAAGTGAAAGCTGATTCAGGAGGGTTGAGCGGCGATGCACCAAAAGATAATTTCTTTTTATTAGCTTAGAGAATAGGCTGATATGATAAACTCCGCCTGAGCAAAATTTAATTGAAGAGACAGAGATTGCCTTCAGTCTAAATCTAATTTAATTCCGTTCATTTTATTGGTATCTCCTGAAGCAGTTAAATTCAGTTCATCACAGCTGATATAAAATGTTTTCCATCAGAGGAAACCCAGCCGATTGCATGATTCACAGACCTTCAGCAATCCCTCCTTCTGAGCAAGCATGTGGCGACAGTAGATTGCATTAAGCCACTAAACAGCTTTTCATTTGATAGAAAGTAGAGGTGCAGTAAAAAATAATCAAATCACAATTCCTGGTGCTGGGGATTCTGAATTGATTCTAAATTAATTTTAAAATGCCTTTAAATTGTACGTCTTTGTTGGTTTACTGCATATCACTCGTCACTGCCACTCAGCCTTTGAATAATTTTTTGATATTTTTTATTTAAGTAAAAACCAGGCAGCTAAGCTAACCTAATACTGGTAGCTTAAGTTACAGATGTTTATGCACAAACCTATTTTTGTTTAAATATAAACTATATGTAACCTTTATTGAATAGTTTTAAATAAATTGTTCTGTTTGTTTACAGTCTTCTTGTCAATCACACACTGCAAAAACACAAAATCTTACCAAGTATTTTTGGTCTAGTATACCAGTACTAACAAAATAAGACAAAACTAACTTACTAAGAACTTTCTGGCAAGATGGTAGAGCTTGTTTTAAGTCAGTAGTAACTTGAAATTGCAGAAAAAGTAATATTTCATTGGCAGATTCTTTTCTGCTAATGGAACTAGAGCTTTTTCATCATTAAGGAATTATTGTCTTAAATAAGATCCTGCATGTTGCTGAAAAGTCAATTATAAGTTAATTTTGTCTTATTTTAAGTGTATTAAGTTATTTACTACACGTAAAAGTGAAAAATGTTTTTTTTTTTTTTTTCATTCTTTTTGAAATCCAGCATCTTATTCTGCCGACACAACTGCGTCAGGGCTGTAATTATATTATTTACAGCCACTTAGTCCTTTGGTTTGTCTTCAGCCTTCTCTCAGTTTCCTAATCCAGGAGCGATGATAGTTTGTTATTTGGGTGCAGTGACCTCCAGTCTGTGTTTTGGGGCTCATAAATCCTGGCTTATTGTCTTAAGAAGTCCGGGAAGATTTGCCAGCTGGCGTCACAATCAGGCCTTTCTTCTAGAATGATTCAACAAGGCGGCTGGCCCACATATTTAGGATCGTCATGCTGGCTTTTGTTACGCTGCAAAATTACTCTGTCGAACAACAGAAGTTCTGGCAGAGCTTCTAAAGGTAAACAAAATAGCTTTTCTTATTTTTAGGTAATTTAATCTGTTATTCAGGCTGCTTTATGTAAAGCATCTCTCTGACAATCAGCTCTTGATTTGAGACGCTGCTTTCATTTTCCCTTTTTTCCTCTGCTTCCCTAGAAATCAGAAAATTTTACCAAGTATTTCAGTATAGTTATTAGTGCAAATAACTCAGAAATATGGCAAAACAAACTTACAAGTAACTTTTCAGCAAGATATTAGAGATTGCTTTAGGTAAATAATTTAATTTAATACTGAGAAGTAGTACTAGTTCCACTGAGATTATTTCACTTGTTACAAGACATTTCCCCCATCAAATAAACATAAACAATAATTGGTTTATTTTGACTTTCGGTATGTTTCTGCACCTTTTATTCATGTCTTTGGTACTTTTTCTCTCTGTCAGTTTTGTTGGTTTCTTTGTTTATTTGAATTACTTTGGTTGTAACTTGTATTAGAAATATGTAAAGCAAATTTTAAAACACTGACGGGACGCAAAATGAAAGTCAGACAACAAAAAAGTTAAATGGTATTAAAAAAAGAAAACCACAGAAAGGCACAAAATGTAATTGTCTAAAAATGGTGTCAGAAAAATAGCATTAAAAATATTTTTGTTGCTGTATTTTGTCAAAAATGCCAAAAGAGCCAAGTAACAACTATTCTTTCACCTCAAGACAGTGTTACAGTTTTCCTTTTTATTTATTTTTTGCACTTTTTCATAACTTCTTCCAACCACAAACCATCATCAACTCCAAACTTTCCATATGTAAAAGTTTTTAAATGACTTTTCACCTGAAATCAAACACACACACACCCACACACGCCCACACCCACACACACACACACACGCCTACACACACACACACACCCCCACACACACACACACACGCACGCGCACACACACACACACACATGTTTGCGTGGCTATCTTTGCAGGGACTTTCCATTGACTTTCTTTTATTTCTGCAGCCTAAACCTAACCATTACCCTTATCCTAACCCTAACCATTACATACCTAACCCCAACCCTAACCAAAATTCAATTCACATCTTAGTCCTAAATCTGACCCCTGACCCAAAAACAGTGTTTCCCCTTGTGGGAGCAGTGGGTCTACACAACGTAGCATGTGTCAGGAAAATGGTCCCCACAAGGTATTAGAAACAAACGCACACGCACCTCCACACACACACAGAGGATTTCTGTGTGGCATTTAGTCCAAAAATAAACCAGTATATATTTTATTGCAAATGGAAATGCTGTTAAAACACATTCACAGAGGAAGCAGCAGAGAATAGCACTGCTCAGCAAACGCCATAAGTCACTTTGTTGGATTAACTCCGGAGCAAATTAAATACTCCTTACAGATAGTGAGCCTTGGCTGACCTGTTCCTGGCGCTAAGGGACAAAGGTTAATGTTTTAATACTCACTCCTGTAATTTAAACTTTTAGTTTAAACTTAATTTAGTTTACTGTCATAAATAAACTTTTTTTTTCAACTTGAAGTAAAGACGAAGAGACAAAAGCAGCATTAAGATGTTAAAGTTCCCACAAACAGTTGGTCTTATTTAAAGCCTGTATCTATATTTTTACTGTTTCATGCTTAGAGAACAAAATGGCAGCTGAATGTTTCCACATGTTGAAGTTTGAATCAAAACCCAAAAGCTGCTGCCACCGACGTTCCCACATTTAACCCAGTTCTGATGTAAACAGAACCACAGATTCACCAACAGATTTATCCCTGCTCACATGAGAAAAATTAACCCAGAGACCAGAAACCTTTCATTTGACACTTTTCCTGTTTTGTACTTTTTTGTATCTCATTACGTTATGCAGAAGGTTTGTGTTTAATCATGGTGCAACGCGGCAACATGTTACCAAAAGATTTGACCATAAGGCGATATTGGGATAAGTCTGTCTGAAATACAGCCAGGAGCGCCGGAGGAACTCAGTGTTCCAGCATTTTTGCTGTTTTCTGCAAGTTTGTTCCAGATTAGAGGAGCGTAGAAGCTGAAAGCCGTTTCTTCATGTTTGGTTCTGGTTCTGGTGATGCAGACCAGAACCAGAAGACCTGAGAGGTCTGGAATAGTTTAGTTTTCTGGCTGATTACCTGGTGGTCCGGTTTGTCAGTCAAACCTCGCTCACTGCAAAAATCAAAATTCAAACATACTTTGTTTATCCCAAAGGGAAACTAAATGTTGTTGTAGCTCATTAATTCAGATTCTTCAGAGTTATTAGTGATGGCTGTAGGCAGTGGTTGATTTTTAGACCTTTGCTGAGGTAAATGAGGATTATTTTACTTGTAACGAGACATTTTCCCCAAAAGTGAAATAATCTGGCAGTGGCATTAGTGCTTTTCATTAATAGTAAGGATTTATTGAGTGAATATAAGCTCCTATATATTAGTGAGAAGCTATAGGTAAGTTAGTTTTGACCTATTTCAAGTGAACGAATAGAAACTAACCAAAAATACTTGGTAAGATTTTGTGTTTTTGTAGTGAACCAAATAAGAGTTGCAAATATCACATGACTTTTTGAAACAAGATGACTTTTTAGACTACTGTAGAAGCATTTTATTTCTCTCTTTAGGATTGAAATGAAAGATAATTGTTTTTGTTTTTTTAAAAAGCACATTGGTTCCAAAGTAATGACAAGAGAAACAGATCTGAAAACAAGTTACTGGTACTTTTTGTGTCATGCTTTTTGGAAATTCAATGCAAAAAACTGCCTTTGTTATATAAAACTGCTAATTGGTTCTGCTTAATTTTTGGCTAAGGTTATTAGGAGCCAGTGTGGAAGGTCAAAAGAGCACAACAACAATAAGAAATCTCCATTCAAGTACATAAAATAATACCAAAAATGTTCCCAGAAAGACTTTACCCAAACTTCACTTTGTTTACTTTGTAATTCCACCAATTATTCTCAAATAACTGACATAAACATGACGGCCTGCTCAAAATAACTAACGTTTGCTGTAATTATCCTGTGTTTTGTTGAAACATTCCTTTTTTATCTCTCCTCCCGCAGAACTGAATGACATAAACTTTTCTGGGCTCAGAGACGTGAAGTACCGGCATTTTCTGGAAGCTTCCCGACCCATCAGGCATGCGACCAACGTCCGATCCGAGCCTGACGGACAGCGGGTGAAGAGGTCCACCGTCCACACCACAGGCGTCAAGGTGTGTCCCCAGGAGACGATGAAAACCGTCGTTGGCAGCCACCGGGCCTACTACAAACTCAGAGGTAGATCCACTGTGGTTGTTAAAATAATTTTTATAGAAAATCATGACCTGGCTGCTCAAAAAAACACATTATAAAGCATTTTTATGACGTCACAATCAACTCAGAGGTTTTCAAAATAAAAAATGCTGATGATGAAATTCAACAAAGGCACCTGGATTATTTACAAAACACACAAACATCCTCCAACATGCATTGTGGGTGTTTTAGGGGAATTAAACAGGGAAGTGATGGTTGCAAATGGCTTGTTATGAAAGTCATCCCAGCAGCTGCTGCAGTGTGTCATTTCAACGTGAGACAGATTAAATTGTTCTATTAGAGGTAATGGCATCGTTTCTAATGGGTGTGAGGCAGGATACGTTTCCCACAGGCGTTGGGGAGTTGGAAAATGTGGCGCTTATTACAGGCTGAAACACGTGGCTGCTTCACTGGTCCTCTGCTCCAAACATTTAAATATTCAGTAAAATATCGTAAATTTGCAGTTCACCCTTTTGAAAATAAGGGAAATAATAATTTGGAACATGGTGCATTATATTGTGATTTATTCTGGAGCACTTGTACTTACGTAATTTAAATACTTACTCTTTAGTTTCCTTACAGTAAAAACACTAAATCTTGCCTTTGTAAAGTTTCTAGTGCAAATATCTTAGAAAATTTTAAATAAGACAAAACTGATTTTCAATGAACTTTTCAGCAAGAAATATGTGTTTATTTTAATTAAATAATTTCTTAGTTAATAAAAAACAGTACTAATTCCATTGGCAGATCTTTTCTCTTATAATATGGGAAAAGTGTGTTATGCTCTATATTTTTTGTTATCTTTTAATATTGTTATTTTATTTTTGTTGCTTTATTTAGTTGTTAAATTGTCATGTTTGACCCCGAGTTACCCAGAACCGTCAAGGACAACAAAAACTTTTTCAACACTGAAAATGTCCATAATTATTGTCTTGTTAATGAATAATACTCTTGTTTTAAGTTGATTATTAACGATAAACAAATTGATCAACAAATAAAAATGTACTAGTTCAACTGGCAGACATTTTTTGTGTCTCCAGTGAAACTAGAATTTCTTGTCTGTATTAGAGAACTATTGGCATATTTATGTTGCGGAAAAGTAACTTTTGAGTTAGTTTTCTCTTATTTGAAGTGTGCTAAAATATTTGACCTAGAATCCAAAATACCTGGTTAGATTTTGTGTTTTTGCAGTGAACAGATTAAGCCTCGTTTTTGTGCTTTCTGAGGATTCTTTGTTTTAAACCAAGGATTTTGTGGTCAGTTTGTCAGGAAGCAATCTGGGAAGCGTTCCGGATCTTCTTGGACAGAGTCCCGGCCCCGGAGGAGTACCGGACCTGGCTGTTCACCTGCCAGCATCAGAACCTTTGCATGGACGACCTGGCCCAGAACTTCAGCAGCTCTCAGGAGCATCTGGACCTGGTGGCCAGAGTGAGCAACGCAGACTCATACTTCATCACAATTTGTTTATCTTTAACATTAAAATGAAACTTTTATGGATTCCACTTTCTTGTTTTTTCATTTCAGAGAGTAGAAGAGGCTGAAGGTGAAGGGTAGGGGCATCGTCCTCTGAATATTATATTAGATAAGGAGAACTATGTCAATGTTTTTACCTAAATTTGTCTTATAATATATCAAAAGGATGGGTCTTTATCTTTACCACAAATTAAATGAAGTAGCAGGAGATTTTTGTATATTACACATGATTCGGATTTATTGGGAATCAACATAAAGTTAAGTTAAAGAATATTTTAAAAATCATTATGGAACAAGTAGAAATATTTGTAAAGAAAACACAAAGTTATTCCCAGTACATATCACAGTTACAACAGAAAAAGGGGGAGGAGTTTCTGTCAGTTACTGGTTGCTACGGTAACCATTAACTGACCAGTACAGCAATAAATGTCTGGAGAAGCAACTGCTTGACTAAACAAAATAAATTCAAAGATTAAACAAACTTCACATCCACAATGTTGGCAAAACAAAACCCTGTTACATGTGTAATTTTATTTCCTCTCTGTGGAATTCTGTGCAAATTGTTACATATTCAGAAAAACACCTAAATAAAATATCACTGTAAAAAAAAGATTTTCTATTTTGTTGTAGGTTTGTTGCAGCTAAACAGCCAAGCAGTGAATGTAAGTCCTGCATTCGTTCACTAAATCATATTCTGTAAATCTGTGGAGTTAAGTCAGAGTTTTTCTGTAAAAATCTTTAATTTCAGGCTCTTGGATTCCTCCTCCCGTTCTGCCTCCAGCAGAAACACACCAGGTAAATCCACCATCAGAATTCACCGCCAGTTTTCCACAAATACCTAAACTGTTTGTATCTTTTCTCTCCCAGGCTAAAGACTTGATTACGGAGAACTACGAGGAATACATTGTTGAGTTCAGCATCACCGTGTCTGACCCGACATACAGCGAAATGCTTAGCAACCCCGCAGCGCCGCATTACAACAGCGTCACCAGAGAGCTCAGAGACAAGGTGAGATCTCCCGCCTGCAGCAAATGTCAGCACTTCTCCTCCCAGCTGTTATCTTCACCTTTATGCAAACGCCGGCAGCCTGCAGTCGCTTCAGCAGCAGCGCCGGCTCTCCCAGGGAGGCTTGAATAACAACGCAGGAGGGAAATGCCAGATTTTATTGTGCTGTTAGGAGGAAACCTTTCCCCGATTGATTTAACAGCTTTAATTCAACCTTTAGGATCTAAACTAAGAAGTGAAAAAAAAGATCAGCGACTAAGAGCAGAACTGAACCTCAGAAATCAGGATTATTCACTGCAAAACAAGAATTTTTGTCTAGTTTCTGCAAATGTTTGAATTATGACAAAAAAAACATAAAGGTAACTTTTCAGCAAAATGATAAATCCTGCATATAGACACAAAAAGTACTTGTCCCAGATTATTTCTCTTAAAACACAAAAAATATCTCATTATAACTGAAATTAGTAAATTTTTTAATCTGTTTAAGAATTATTGACTTATAACAAGCCTACATATCTTTAACATTAGTTTTAATAATAAGCTTCATTTAGCAGGATAAAAACCTGATTAAAATCTACAGTCTCTGTTTGAAGATGGACTTGGCAAGACCGCAGCACAGTTTTCTTAAAACATGAGAAAAACGTTTTTTAATTAGTAAAATAATCTGCCAGTGGAGCTAATTTTTTCCAACAATATCAAGCAATTATTGACTAAAAATAAGCTCCTATAACTTGCTGAAAAGTTGCTTGTAAATTTGTTTTTTGTCTTATTTCAAGTGAACTAAGATATTTCCACCAGAAAATCGACTAAAATACACTAAAATAGTGTAAATTCTTTAAATATATCACTCTGCCAAGAAGAAAACTGAATAACGTAAGTTTAATTTTTTTAATCAAATTAGTAATAAATTAACTTTTTATTTATATTTGCACTCATTTTAATTCACCTGTAAGATGATTAAAACTATGAACCTGGAGACAAAACTTCTCCGCACTTTTAACATTTTTCAATTCTCAGGTTTTTCTTTTCTTTGTAGATGGTTCATGTGTTTGAAAAAGTCCCAGGATTCAAAGAAATACGTGTTCTTGGATTTCGGTGAGTTTAATAAATGTTTTGGAAACAAATCAACTAAAATAAAGAAAATGTGTTTCTAGTTATTTCTTCTGTTTTGTGGGGTCAACTGTCAAACTCAAATGCATTTTCTTAATAAATATGACTTAGTTCAGGGGAAAATATGCAGGTTTTTCTGCAGATTACGGTTAACTGCTTAGAAAATCTGTTGCAAAATCTAAATAAATGACGAATGATGATGAATTACTTTACTTTTGTGATTAAGTTTACTGAATTTTAGGGTTTCCCATCTAAATTTCCTGATACCAGTTTAAATTATATAAAAAAAGAGTTACACAGTCAAAAATTAACAACAGTAATTTGGGTTATTAAGCAATCTAAATATTTATTTTCAAACTAAATATGGTTTCTAAACTAAATATTTAACATTTTATTTGGAACCAAATATTTAGCTTGATAACAAAACACTTTCTTGGTACTTGGTGGCATTTGTAAATTCATAAATAACATGGTAAAATATTAATAAAATATATTTATTTTTTTTTATCATGGAAGGCTAAATAACCCAAATTATTGTATTTTATTTTTGAGTGTAACTTTACTAACAATACCAAGTCCCTATTTGAAACTTAAAACATTTTGAAGTGAATAAATAACAGAATATATGGTGCACATTAGTATTGGTGTTATATTTTTATAAGCAACAGAAAACCTTTGTTTATAAAGATATTTCTAACTTCAGATATGCAACAACAGAAGTTTAAGTGCTAGGCTAATGCTAGCATGTTTGCTCTTTGTTTTGATGTAACTTATGATTATTAGTCTAACAAAACAATGCTGACAGCTTGCAAAACAATATTAGATTAAACTGGCCAAATAATAGCAGCACAATCTGAACATTGACAGAGATTGGGATTTAAATTAGTCATGGATTTAAAAATGTTGGATTGATTTTTGCGGTCTGTTCTGAGGCTTTCTTAATGGATTTTATTTGTGTTGATTAGCTCAGAGGATCTCTCTGTGCGCTACGCTGTGGTCTTTAATGGAGAAACGGAGCTAAACAAAGACTTTGACAGTTTGGAGATGGAAGAGGGAGAAGAGACAAACGAAGATGCGAAACTGAAACGCATCATCGTTATGGCCTTGAAGCAGGAGCCGACGCTGCTGCTGGACATACAGACACTCAGCTTTGAGGCTGGTAATCATTTTACCTGAGTCTAATGATTATTATGGGGTGTGTTTGTAAAGTTACACAGTGAAACGGTAACAGCAATAGTTTTGGTTTATTTAGTCTGTCAACGAGAAAAAATGTTTCAGTCATATTTTCACCGTGTTATTTATACATTTATAGATGTCAGATTTTTAATTAAAATATTTATTTCACAAGCTAAATGTTTAGTTTTGACACTAAACTAGCTGTAGTTTTCAAACTAAATATTTTGCTTTCAAATTAAACATTTAGCTCGGAGGGTAAATATTCAGTTTTAAACTCAATGTTTAAGTCCAAGCTAAATATTTATCTGTATTTGCTAACTAATTATTTAGTTTTGCTAACTGCATAGTTAACCCCAAATTAAATATTTATTTCACTAACTAAATATTTAGTTCAAATTAAATGTTTGAGTAAGCTCAATATTTAGCTTTTACGATAAATATTTGGTGTACAAACTAAATATTTTTTTGCAGACTAAAAATGTTGCTTATTAAAAAATAGTTGGTATAATATAACATCATATTTTGTTGGAAAATGTTATTTAGCTCCAAATTCACTATTTTCAAAACATTTCAATTCACAACTAAATATTTTTCCAAGCCACACATTTAATTTTCAAACTAAATATTTAGCTTGAAAATAAAGCTTAGATTATATGGAAAATGGCTTGCTGATAAGCGGAAGTGGATTATCAAAATAAAAGCTGGGTTTTGAGGGCCTTTAAATAGAATCTGCTGCTATTAGAACTGAATTGCTCCAGTTAAATGTTTAACTTGGAAATGAAATTAATTTAACATTTTTTTCTCTAAATAAACATAAATATTGCTGTTGTTTTATCTCACC
The DNA here is from genome assembly GCA_903067055.1 of Poeciliopsis paucimaculata. Lineage (NCBI taxonomy): Eukaryota > Metazoa > Chordata > Actinopteri > Cyprinodontiformes > Poeciliidae > Poeciliopsis > Poeciliopsis paucimaculata. The sequence goes on from CAEGAD010043953.1 coordinate 133,443, forward strand.
ATAAATTGTGGCTTCTAGCTGTTTTTGTTATTTTGCAGTGACCATGGTTTATCCGGTTGTGGAACCAGAAGACGCCAGCCCACCCACCCAAAGTTTATTCCCCACTGTGGGAGGTTTGGAAAACAAGCTGAAGGATTCAGCTACCGTCCGACCAAAAACAAACACCTTTGTGCCTTTTATCCCCACTGTCCTCCCAAAGAGCAGCTCTAGCTTTACTGATGGGACTCCTTCAATGGCAGCTGCAGAAGAAATACCCAGAGAGGAGGAAGAGGAGGGAATGGAGGAGGAGGAGGAGGCTCCACCGGGTGACGGTGAAGATGGAGGTGAGTGAGACTCCAAGGCTCTGAGGTGACAGACGATGACCCTTCTTCCGGTGAATTCAGCTCATAAAGCAGAATGTCAAGGAGAGCCAAGTTTAAAAATTTAAAGCTTTATTGATTAACCACACATTAAACTGTGGTGTAGACTCCATTTAAAGCTATTGACAGGTAATTAGAAGAGCTCTGGAAATGAAAACCGCACTCAGCCGTGGTTGTGTTGGCTCCGTGTTTTGAGCTGTTGGCTGCGGATCTGCAGAGTTAAATAAAAACATCCAAACATAAAGGCGTAAAAGAGAAAACAGCAAAGGTTAAATTAATTATGTTTGTAAAATCATTAGTATTTAAACCTCAGACCTGCAAGAACTAATTAACTTTTATTCAACTTGGCTTTTATCTTAGTCTGAATATTTCTTTCCTAATTTCTCTTGGTGCGTTTTAGTTGGTGCCCATTTGCTTTTGGACTGTAATGGTGAAATTTTAACATGTTTTACACTCAGCAAATGGTTACAAGGAACAGGTTTTTAGCTAATTTAATTCGCACCAGCCCTGTTTATTCCATTGTAATCAAACTCCAGTTTGTTTGTCTAGAAAGTCCGATTTGATTCAAACTCCAAAAAAAGTGAATCTGGTCCATTTTAACGCCTACGTCTCGGTTCGGTTGAAGTGAACTCTAGTTCAGTTTGAATGCATATGTGAACTCTTCAAAAGCAGGAAGTTGGCTACAGCGCAGTGCAATGTGGCTAAATACAACCAAAAAAAAAACGCGCTAGGCTAACGCTAGCAAGACAAATGACTTGTGGACAAAAGAGAAATCCCACAACCGCTAAAATCTGACGCTACTCCATTTTTCTTTACATTTTTGTGAAGAAAGATGTTGTGCTCTGTGTTTTCTTTTAGAGATTTTTATGTTGTTTTCTTCAGTGGTTCTTGATGCAGCGCCCCCACAGGTGAGGAGGGGAACATTTTTTGGTTGGCTCAGTCTGTGAGAAAAAGAACCACAGCATCTGAAACTGCAACAAATGTTGCAATTTTGGTCCCAAATCTAACTGTACTGGACTATCAGCTGTGAAAATACCCAAAAATGCAAATAAATATGAAATCTCCTGAAGGAAAGGGGGCTGGATAGTAGAACAAGGATCCTTTGATTTAACTTCCCTAAACAAACAACAATAAGACAGATTTATGCGCAAATTTCTTTCACAGGCTGTTTGGTGCCTCCCACTGTGAGCCTCACAGTTTCCACTGCATAAAAACACTAATCCTTCAGGCAGGATGCAACAACACAGCAAATGATTGCTCACATTACACAGATAATGAAAAATAAATAGGACACAAATTATGTGAAATTTAAGACCAGTGATGGAAAATCAGAAGACTTTAAAAACCGTCAGATAAATATTTTATGACTTTTTAAGGTGCTGCTGAATCTCCAAATAATCAAAACAAAGAGCATGTATGAAGAAAGGAACAGTTTTTATAATAACTTTATTATTTTTAGTATTTCAGCGATACTAAAATGACTTCTAAAGTCTGTATTTTCTACTTTATGGTCTCATATGTTCCTCCTGCTCTTGAACATCAAGTCAGATATTTCTGTCACAGTGTCGGGGAGGGACACACAAACTTAAGAGTTTGTTAAAATTAATCTTACACAGTTACTGCATCTAAATACAACCTTGATTGACCCAGGAAATGGAAATGGCAGCATGATTAGACTTGGTGTTGTCACTTTTCCCTTGGAAAAGCTCCAGCAGCAGGAGGCCTCTGGTCCAGTCGTCACCAAGTCACGCTGCGCTGCACAGACGCATTTCATTAAATCACAGCAACATTTTCCCACCTTGATCCAAACTTTAGAGAAACGTGTGAAAACCCTTGGTGCATCTACAGATGTCATATTTAATAAAAATGGTTAATCTATAAAACTTTAATATTTCACGGTGCAATGTTTATGTAATAAATTCTGCACCAAGTGTTTGGATTGAGAATAAAAATAATAGTTTGTCATGTTTGATAAATGAGCTGCCAGAGTTGTGAAATTTAATGTTTAGGAAGAATTTATATTAAAATGGGCAGACAGTTGGGACACATTAAAAAAAATAAAAACACAGAAGCAGCTACAGCTGTTACAACGAACGTTTAAAAACACATCAAATATTGATTAACCTTTAAAACTGTTATATGTGAAAACGCGAAAACAAACAAACTGCCTTTAGCTTCTTGAACGTTTTCCTCATAATCTAAGTATTTCACACGAACAGTTTCAGAAATTAAACTGGAACATGAGTCGCCTGAGAACTGTTTGAAAAACGTCTCGCTGTTTAAATCCCAGAACCAGTGGTGGGCTCACTTCTGCCAACATGTTTTCCACCTGCGCTGAGGCACAGCTAATGAAGTTTATTGTGTATCCAGAAGGCAGGAGTGTAAAACCTGCTGTCTGTCCTGTGTGCTTTCTGAGCGAAGTCAGAAACAAAGTTAGCAAAACACAACAGTTATAAAACTGGAACTGTGAGTAAAACAACAACTTCTTGGAGCACAAACTGTACATGTAGGTGTGTAATCACATATTGATATACAATGTTAACTGGCCAGCTCAAAGTTTACACTCACACGAAAATGGCTGCAAATCGATGCGCAAAAATACGACCATACATTTTCGAAAAGCAGAAGTGGAGCCTTCTGGACAACAAACAAAAATGCAGCAAGTGGTTTCTTGATGGTAAGTCGACAACAAAACACTAGTCTTTTCCAGCAGCCATTGTACAGCGCATACAGTGGTAAAACCAGCTGACCAAATGAGCTGGAATTACGCTTGGGTTGCTAGGTAACGGTGCTGTGCCATTCGAATGTGGCTCAGCACAGCTCATACAGCAGAATGTCAAGGAGGTAGTTTTTGTAAAGCCCTTGTGCCGGTTTCAGAAGCAGTAGAAATGCAAATAGAAGTACAAAAATTTAACTGTGATGCGTTTTTGAATATAGAAATGTAAATGTGACCCATCTGCTGTTTTGTTTCTTTTCACCAGATCCGAAGCTGGTGGGAAGTTCGAGCTCCAGGCCTGAAGGAGATCAAACCTCTGAGGTGAACCTGGATCCACCTTCAGCTCCCGCTGACCCGGTTTCCACCCGTTCATCTGGTGAGGACGCCGTCCAGGGCAGCGAACCTGGATCAGGCGTGGAGCCTTTACCGTCCCCCGAGGACGGAGGGGAAGGTCGACCGGATCTGACCCCGGTCACCCAAACCGCTCCCGGAGATTATTCACACACTGCAGACGGAGTAACAGAGCAACAGGAAGAGGAGAGCGGGAGCGGATTTGCGTCAGAATCTGATGAAGGTCCGTACGGATCTACAGCCGCGCCTGCGATGAGGCAAGCCAGCACACCTGTGATGACCGCTGTGGAGAAGAGCAAGGAGTTGGTGGTTTTCTTTAGCTTGAGGGTCACTAACATGATGTTTACTGACGACCTGTTCAACAAGAGCTCCCCAGAGTATAAGTCACTGGAGAATACCTTCCTGGAACTGGTAGGTACTCAAGCTTTTGTGATGGATGTAATGCTTCTGCATGCTTCACTGTCCTACTTCATATTATGAAACCAGGCTAAACTGTAAGAAATACGACTGACTAAATGTGGCCGTGCTAAGAAAAAAAAGAAAAATTACAAGAATAAAGTAAATATATTACCAGAACAAAGTAATGATATTACATTATTCTGGTGTTATTATTATTGCAAATAACAGTAATGGTAATATTATTAATGCATCTTTATTTTTGAAATATTATGACTTTTTATTGTATTATGACTTTATTCTTTTGACAATAATGACAAGCATATTTTGACAAATTTCTTCTTTCTTATATTACTCCGACTTTATTCATGATCTATAATGACTTCATTCTATATGACTTTATTTTTTAAATGTTTTGACTTCATTTTTATGTTAATATGACTTTATTCTAATAATTATGACTTTCTTCTTGTATTATTTTCACTTTATTCTTGTCATTTTATTTTTTTTTCATTGTTTTTCTTACTATGGCCCTAAAACTGCATCTTAAATAAAAATGTTGCAGTTGTAGAAAACTTATTGCACCACTTCTTGACATTTTTGTGGAGGGAAAACAGGAACACATGAGAAGCTGTGCAGTAAGCCTTATGGACATTGTTGCTGTTATATTTGATTTTGTTTCGTAAAAGTGGGAGATGTCTTCAAACCGAAAACCTGCAGAACGCTAACACTTTTGTTTCAGAGGAGCCGGCGTGTTGACGGTGTGGAAACACTTGTGGTGAAATTGTTCTGTTTCACTCAGACTCAGCACTTTGGGTCCAGAAACCAGCCAAACCCTGGAGCTTCCAGTAAATCTGGGCTGGGGAGACAGACAACGTTAGCCTCCATACCGGTATCTTTTTATCTGTTTCCATATTGGAACTTCTCCTCCTCAGTTTGTTCACTAACAACCTGAAGAATGCAAGATTAACATTCACACGTTTCCAAACTGAAAAACATTATTCTTTTCTGTACTTCTCATCTTCATGCTTTTTGCCTTAATCTTTTGAGTCACACTGCAGTTCTTCTTATTTTTTTAAAATCTGTCCTGAAAATATTTCACTGACATTCAGTTTGTGCTGCTGATTTGTTTGTCTGTATTTATGTTTCTTTGTGTATTTAAAATTGCACACATTCTTGTAAAATCTGTTTGCGTTTTCCTTTTGTGTGTGATTTTTATGAAATGATGTCAGTGGATATGAGAGGAAATTCACAAGTTGCAAAGCCAAACAGGATAAATCCAGTCTGCAGGACTTTTACATAACTAAAAGTCTGCAACACTCAAATCGTAGCTCAACTGAGAACAGAGATTTCTTTTTTTTTTTTTTTTTTTTTTAGCTTTGAGCTGTTAGAGTTTGGTTTGTGGCAGCTTTATAAGATATTTTTATTTTCTAAGTTTTGAAGCGGTGTTTCAATTGGTAATTTTAAAGTTATTGTCTAGCACACATTGTTAGGAGGGAAAATAAGGAGGAAATGGGTTAACTTTAAAGAGGCTTTGCCTGGTCCCAAACATGCTCTGTGTATTTATGGAGAGATCTGCTGACAGTTCAGCAGATCTTTCAGCAGATTTAACTTAAAAGAGAAAGCTGTTAGGAAACGTGTTTGTGCTTTGCTGCTGAGCCACTGAAAGCTTAGTGTGTTCAATGTTAGTCCAGAGTGTTGACCTCGAAACAAGCCGGTCCAATGTTTGACTTTATCTCTTCACTCAGAGTCAACTGTTCTGTGCAGAAAACAGGTGAGAACATATTAACTGGTCAAGACAAAACACAACTTTAGCAAACTTTAAACTCTAACAAAATGCCCGAATGGTACCGGTTTTGCTTGTCAGATGTGGTAAGAAAATTGAGAAGTGAAAAACGTCTCTATTACTGAAGGGAAAAGTTTGTTTTTCACACAAACCACCAGAGTTGCAGTGAGATTAAAAGTGGTTGTAGCCGTGATTCTCATAAAACCGATTTTAGAGACTTTTTTACTGAAACTTTCCAAAACTTTCTGGGACTTTTTTTGCCAAAACATGTTGGCTATTTTTTTGATAACTTCTCTCTGTCTTTCAGAGCTTACTGGTATGGAACTTTTATTTGACATTTTTCCAGAATATACTGGGAAATTCTACTGGTAGTTTTTTTAAAATCACATTTTACAAAATTCTTTTCTATTCTACTGGGTATTTTTTACAGAATGTCTTGGTTATTTTCCAGCACTATCATAATGATTTTTTAAAAATGAAAATAATATTTTTCAGGACATTAGCCGTTATTTTCTCAAAACTTACTTGTTACTTTCCTGAACTTTCCTTGAACTTGCTGCTTGCTTGCATTGAGCTTCCCTGTAACTTTTTTCTGGAAGTTACGGCGTATCTTTACAGAAGTTTCACAGACCTGGCTGCACATTTTGTCCAAGCTTTTACAACATATATTTATGGATTTTTTATGAAACTCACTCATTACTTTCCTGAAACTTAAGCAGTGCTTTTTAAAACTTCATAGTTACTTTATGCAACACTGCTGACATTTCCTGACCACTTCCTGTTATGGAGCTTACTGGTTACTTTCTGGAACTTTCCTTGAATTCACTGGTATCTTAATTGACAACATGATGGTTGTCTGCCTTTAACTTGCTGGATAAATTCATTGAAATCTGAAACATTAGTGTTTCCCTTGAACTTATAGGGAACATTTACATTTTAAAACTTACTGGTTACTTTCTTGAATCTTTGATTAAACTTATTTTATACATTCTCGGACGGTCTGGGTTATTTTCATTAATGTACCCCATGATTTCTGAAACGTAACGGGATTCCAGATGCATACTTGGAAAATAACTTACTGGTTATTTTAAAATATATATATGAGCTACAAAACAAAAGTTTACTGTAAATTTCAGGCAACTTTATTTGAATTTTCTTAGAATTTGCTGTTTGTTTTCATAACTTTCTGGTCATTTTTAAACTGCTCTATAGTTTAATGGAAACTGTGGAGCAGCAAAACTAAAACCAATTAAAGAAAAGCTTTCCAGACTGTAACATACAGTGAAGTAATGTTAGCTCTTTCCACTCTGTGTGCTGCAGAAGTGATTTTATAGCGCTGCAATAAAGTAAAATCATCCATTAAGGCTCAATATTATAGACAAAACTGTTGAGTTTTTATTTTCTTATTAGTTATTTTACTACTTGAACTTGCTCTGAAAGTGGTGCTAACAAACATATATAGCATTAAAAGTTAATGCTGAATGTTGCTTCTTAGTTGTAGCATCTGTTAAATGACCAAATGCAATTTTAACGTTATTTATATTCGATTGTGGAGGTTATTTTACTACTTATACAGACAAAAATGCAGCATGGCTTCATGTTTAGGATGTTACATTGTTTGCATGTCTGATGCCTTAAAAATAAATCAGTTTGGCTTAGAATAGTAAGTGAATGAGCTTTGGGGATGATTTATGCTTTTGTTTTGGTAAAGCAGAATTAGTTTATGCATGGAGGTCAGGAGACCTTTTCCTGTTTTAGTCTTTGGTTTGTGACGTGGAGTAAGCAGCTTAGTGGGCTTCTCGTCAGCTCCTGCATCTCACACTTTGTGCTAATGCTGGTTTCAATCTCCTTAGTGTGATGGCGTTCGTATCTGCATGCAATATAAATGAATGTGCCACAGGAAATGGAATAAAAACAGTCAAGTCATTGTCAGTTTTGAAACATCGGTTATTTTGTACTTTTTTTTTATTAAACTGTATTTAAAAATCGGCATTAGGGTTTGGTATGTTAGCATACATGCATGTTTAAAATGAGCAGATGCATTGAAACAAGGATAAACAGTGGATTGTCACAAATTGATACGTTTCTGTTCACATTGTAACTTGTCTTGTCTGCAGAGAAACTTTTGAAAGAAAAGCAGAAAGCATTGTAAAGCAACACTCCATCTCCAATTTTTAGTGGTTGCTTAAACCTTGGACTTTGCTTGTTAGCTAATTTGTTGAGCTTCCTGCCAAAAGTAGATTTCAGATGTTTGATCCGGTAAGTATTTACCGCTCTGAGAGTTACCAGTATATTCTGTGTTTCCATTACAAATGTGCACTAAACTTTGTTGATATTCTGCTAATAATTTTCCAGTTGCTGTTTCTCCATTAAGTAAGAAACACAATTAAAATTTCCTTTGAGTAAGTTAAAGTGGTACGTTGTTAAAAACATTGTTCTCCTTCCACTTCCTGTTGTCTTCTTTGTGGTTTCCGCCAGTAGTAACATCTGGTTGTTGATCACATGACTTATGTGATGCAAAAGTGTTTCAGTCACAGTTTTGCGAATCAAAGTAATTTCGATATAGCAGAAAAAACCCACCTCATCATTGTGCAAAATCTTTTTTATTGAAAAACTGTTTCCATTAACTGAATTTATTTTTGTAATTCCAATTTGCACAACTTTAAGGTCAATGGGAACGCAGCTATATTCTCCTTTAAATGGGTGACTTCCAACCTGGTTTGATCAGAAAGCATCATGAACTGCTGAGTATCATGTTAATGAGCCCATTTAAACAGACACTGAATATCTGTGTATGTGTTTGTTCTATCGGCCCGTTGCAGCTCACATTACTCCTGTACCTACTGGTTTGTGAAGCAACCAATAAAAATTGGACATGGAGTTCAGAAAGTGTTTTTTTCTTTATATTGAATGAAAAATAAACATGCTAAGTTGGCAAATATTCATTGTGACTCTTCGGTGACGTCTGCACCAGGCCTGTTGGTTTTAACAGAACCAGTAGATACATGCGTAACCTTTCATGAAACCATCAAGTTATGGATGTAGAAGTTCTGTAGTTTGCAGTAGAGAGATCCTTTACAAATTATTGTGACAATTATTGTGTTTGCAAGTGGTTCCCTGTGCAGCTGCAGCGCAGTCAGAGCAGCGGGTCTGTTTGAAGTGTTGGCAGGTGATAGGTGAGCTCACCTGTCCTGAGCAGAGCTTCTTATCGCTCCTCCACCGCTCTGGCCTGCTAAAGCAGCGTAATCTCTTCCCCTCACGCTGCAGCAGTTTCATCTGAGCTGAACTTGGAAACCGTTCAGATCAATGACCCTGATGGAGCGACGTTTCTTTAGCCACCTGACTTCCTGCATCAGTTCCTCCATACACAAAATCCTACCAAATATTTCTTTGGTCGAGTTTCTTGTGCAACTATTTTATTACACTTGAAATGAGACAAAAATAACTTATAAGGGACTTTTTAGCCAGATATGAGAGCTGGTTTTAAGTTAATAAGTCCTTAATATTGATTAAAAAGTTTTATTTTGGCAGATTATTTCACTTTTCCATGCTATAAGTGAAATAATTTGCCATTGGAACTCGAAGATTTTCATCAGTATTAAGGAATTAATTACTTAAAACAAGCTATTGTATCTTACTGAAAAGTTACTTGTAAGTTAGTTTTATTTTGGTTCTATAACTAATATGCTTTTACTAGAAACTAGACTAAAAATACTTGGTACATTTTTGTGTTTTTACAGTGCAGCCATTTGAAAAACTATTCAGAAAACTTTTTTATATTTTATCACAAACTTTCATGTATATTTTTGGAATTTTCTGGTGTTTTTCTTTTGTTTTATTTATAAAAATCTAAAAAGTGTGTCATGCATTTTTATTCCTCCCCCTTTACTCTGGCACTCCTAGATAAAACCCATTAAGCTCAACTGCCTTCAAATGTTTCCTAATTAGTGAATAAAACAAACAGAACCATGAAACTTATGCAGGCCTGGGCGTCCAACTAAACCAGGACGTCCAAACATTTTCATCAAGTCTAAAAAGGATTGAGTGCTAAAAAATAGTTTTTTTTAAATCTCAACAATAAACTAAACATGCAATACTTTAATTAAAGTATTAGATTTGTTCCTAGAGAAGGACGCGTAAATTATTCTAGATCCAAAACTTTAAAAAGTTCTGCAGGTTTGCAGTACTAAAGGAAGAAACTTTTGTCATTTCTGAACAGTGAAAACTGGATTTGGGTAGATTTTTCTTTGAAAGTGCTTGCTGCATTTAGCCAAGCCAAATTTATTAAAAACAGAAATGAGTGCAGCAAGTCTTGCTTTTGAGCAACTGGTCCTGGCAAGAGAATGCAAAAAAAGACGTTTATTTAAAGACAAACACTTTGTGTTGTATCTAATACTTTTTTTATTGTCGGAAGGTTTTTGAACACCTGAACCTCGGGATCAAAGTTGCATTTTGAAATGAAGTTTGGGGCTGCCAATGGCCCCCGAGCCATAATTTGGACACCCCTGATCTGAACTAGCAGTCTGAACAAGACGAACATTAATAAGAGAAGCAGCCAAGAGGCAACTCTGGAGGAGCTGCAGAGAGCCAAAGCTTAGCTGGCTGGCTAACTAGCTAGCAGATGAAACCCCAATCCGTCAATCTAAACTTTGGGTCCCAACATTTTCCTGTTTTTTCTTTGAAAAACATTAAAAACTGTCTTTCATTTTCCTTTTGGACCAGAGGAGGCGCTGTCCCATGTTGGTGTAATCCCAAAACTAATCCCTGAAGTTTGAAGGGAGATGAAGAGTTTTCTAAGTCACTGTACGTCTAAGTTATATTCAAATATGTTTACATTTACAGTTTAGGTCAAATTAGAGTCAAAGCTAATTTTATTGCTTTGGGTGTTTGAAGTAGCAACTTTAAATTATTCCATTAGAATTTGATACATTTATAATGTAATTTAGTCTCTGCATCAAGTTAATCCAGTTAGATTTAGATAGCGATGGCGCTGTGCGGAGCGAGACTATTTTATTTGTCTTGGCTCCCTTATCTTATTCACATGAACGACTACGAGGCATGCACATGAAATATTTAGAATAAGATAAATGACTAAATTAGATAAAGCAGACTGTGTCTTGTTGCTTGGCTGCAGCCTGAGGAGGAAAACTATTTTCCAACACAAACGTCTCTACAGTCATGCAGAATTTTTAATAATAAAAAAACAGATGGAGAAGCATAAATTGTTGAGTGAAATGGGAAAAATCTTATCTTTAATAAAAAGATCTGCATGCCGCCATAGAATAAAATATAATTGAAAAAAGTGTTTAAAAACAAACTGATTTAAGGAAGAAGACGATTCTTCTCTGTAGCAAATCATAAAAATGTGGACTGATCAAAAACACGCCGGCTTAGAACAGATTTTTTAACAAAATCAGCAAAATCATCAGCTGGCTCCTTTAAAAATGTGCACAAAACTTTGTAAATATTCCACTAATGTAAAAAAAACCAAACAATTTCAATTAGTTTTCATTAAATAAAAAACCCAGTTAAAATCATGTGACTAAGTTTGTCCGTGCGTTTAGCCGTTAAAAACATGCTGCATCATCCTCAGCCTGTCGTCTTCTTCTTCGTTGGTTTCGTCCGGTTGTTGATCATGTGACTCGCATGACACAAAAAAGCGTTTTGTAAAATAAAACCATTTTGATACAACCTAATCGGCAAAACTTTTTACTGAAAAACAAGAGCTTTTCAAAATTGATGTGTTTCCATAAAGCAAATTTATTATTGAAATGTCCAATTGTGCAGTTATATGATCAATGTAAACACAGCTACGTTGATTGATTAGTTCTTGTCTTATTTAGGTTTTTGATCCTGTTTGCTGAATTTATCCAAATCGCTGAGTCATGGCAGAAAGTTTTCACACCCCTCTCTTTCTAAATGACCATTTAATAAGCAGAATGTTCATAATAAAGATAAATATTTAAATCTATATTGTCCTGTCCTGCTGATTAAACTCCTGGTTCAGTTCCTGATTTTAACCGTTAGCAAACATCGTACTGGAAATATTGACCACTGAAAACGTCATTAAGGCTTTTCTTTAAACCTGAGTAACTGAGTGACTCTGCTGCTGCAAACCTCTCAGGATAAATGCAGGACTTTGTTATTGTGGATTAGTTTTCTGTTTGAGACTGTTTACTTGCAGTACACATTCTTTTTATTAAACTATTTTATCCTTTCACAGTTTTTATAAATTGAAGGATTAGCATTTTTGTGGCACCGGTGCTTAGAAACCAAAACTCCAATTTTGTTCTGCATCTAATTGTTTAATCAGTGACAGAAAACTCATCCTTTCATGCTCACATCAAAATTTAATTATGAACTATTCATAGAATTCACTCTTATATGTGACCTGAATAATAAAACGTGAGCGCTGTCTCTAATGGAGAATAAAAACAGGATAATTAGGTTTTTTTTGTCAGCTTTATATAATAACAAATTCAGCTGTTTATTAATGTAAATTTTCATAGATAAAGTAAAACTTCAGGTTTCTGCTTTTTTTAACAGCAAAAATCTGCTTCCCTGCAGCAAATTGATTTTTTGCAACACTAATCCTCTTGTAATTAGCCTCTGAAAAGCAGCAGCTGATGAATTTTGTCTGTCTTTGCACAGCTTCTGCCATATTTACAGTCCAATCTGACTGGATTCAAGCAGCTGGAGATTCTCAACTTCAGGAATGGGAGTGTTGTGGTAAACAGCAGGATGAAACTGGACAAGCCGGTGCCCAACAACGTCACAGAAGCCGTGCGCTGTGTGCTGGAGGACTTGTGCAGCGCCGCGTCTAATCGGCTTGACATCGAGATTGACAGTCGCTCTTTGGAGGTTGAACCAGGTGAGAAGTTCTTGCTGAAGTCTTGGCTTGTATTCTGTTACTTTTTCACTTGTTTTGGTGCTTGAGAAAGGATATCCGCATTTACTTCTCAGTTTTCAGGGCGAAATTAGCAACAGTGGTCAGAGGAAGCTTTAAGTTTCTGTCTGCCATGAACTGTTTAATCACACAAACACGACTCTGCAGTTTGTTGCCTTTGTCACAGTGAAGTACAGATTATTTAACTTATAATAAGACATTTCCCCATGTTATAAGTGAAATAATCTGAATAGTTGACTTAAAACAAGCTCCTACATATGACTGAAAAGTTACTTGTGTCCAGAAATAATTGGTAAAATGTTCAGTTTTTACAGTGTTGGAAAAAGTTAATGCTGATCTGGACTTTTCAGTGTCAAAAGGGACAGTTTAGCAAATAAATAAAGCATTTATATTAAAATAAAATGATTAAAACACTGCAAAAAATATGTAAAACAAAATATAGAAAACAAGATTTTAATAATCTGCCAATGGAATAAGTAATTTTTAAAATTAATATTAAGGAATTATTGACTCTAACCAAACCCCTATATGTTACTGAAGTTACTTTTGAGTGAATTTGTCTTTAATCGAGTATAATAAGTTAATTGCACTATAAGCTAGACCAACATACTTGGTAATATTTAGTGTTTGTTTCAGTGTTTGGCGTCCCAAAACCAAAGAATTGCTTTAAACGCGTCAGACTGAAAAATATCAATGATTCTGTTTCTAATCTGTTTGTAAATTTCTTTATTTTGAGATCTTTGAGCCTACTTCGTGTTGCCAGACGGGTTCTGTTCAGCTGAATCTGGACTCTGTAGAGGTTATCTTTCCAACAAAAAGTAGTTGACTTCAGGTTCTTCGTGTTTTACCTTTTCTTGTGTGATGGTTTGTATTCTCATTGAAACTCTGTGTAAGCTCTCCTCTTCATTAATGCTAACCGGCGCCTCTCTGCTCCTGCTTTCATCTCCCTCCTCCGCCCCGCTGGCCTCAGCTGACCAAGCAGATTCGTGTAAGTTCCTGGCCTGCAACGAGTTTTCTCGCTGCGTGGTGAACAGCTGGAGCGGCGAGGCCGAGTGCCTGTGTGACCCCGGCTACAGCGCGGTGGACGGCCGGCCCTGCCAGGACGCCTGCTCCCTGCAGCCGGACTACTGCCTGAACGGAGGCGCATGTGAGATAATCCCCGGCCACGGAGTCACCTGCAGGTACGCACAAACCAGGGGTGTTCAAAGAGCGGCCTGCGGGCCATTTGTGGCCCCCAACTGTAATTCAAGAACAATGCAAATTTGTCCTGTTCATCACAGCAGGAAATTAGCAACATTATTTAAATTCCCTTTGGGTTCAGTAAAATATTCTTGAATTAAAATTGATTTGAATAGAAAAAGTAAAGCTTTTATAATCAAGCTTTTTGAACCGCGTTTATGTAGAGACTTTTCTAACTTAACTTCTAAACTCGCATAAACTTAAGTGTTTTGAAAGAAGTGACTCAAATCTCTTTCTTGTGACAGAATAAATTAAGGCCCCCACAAAATTAGAAAACTAAATAAATGTGCAAATAACTTTGCACATTTAGTCATTTTGAGGTTTTGGATCTCCAATGAATAGCAAACAAACAACTTTAATTGGTTGATCTTATTTTAATCTTTATTTTACTGTCATGGAAGTAAATTTGACTTTTCAGTTTTGGTCCGAACATTTTGGACTCGTCTGGCATAAACTGAGCAACATTATGTTTAATTTTCAGACGGTGTTCTGGAAATAATATGTTATTTCTATCTGTACTGCAAAGCCATTTTAGCATCATTGTTTTCATGTATAAAAAAAAGTAAATTTACACCAAAGATTCTGAAGTCAAGCTCAGAAATGTTTCAAACGTTTGGTTTCTTTTACACTCAGAAATGTTCCAAAAGGAATTCTAAATCTAATTTAAAATAATGGTAACACTTTATTTGAATGGGAGTCCATATCTGACATGTCAGTGTTATAAACATGAAGGAATCTTCATGAACGTTTGCCTGTTGTCATGAAGTGTCATTTAGTAAATGATGACATTTTCAGTGCGAAGTTTCACTAAAAGTCTATTAAATGTCATCTTTGCATTAAAAGTGTTACCAAAATGAATAATAAAGCACAGAATTAGACTGAACAGATGCACCTTTACCCGATAAACAAGATGTTTCAGTACTCGTATTTATTGTACATTGCATTAAAACTTTTGGAAATGCACCTTATAAATGCTAGATTGCAGGCCTGAATTGAAATGCATGTCGTCTCTGTCTACTCTGCGCTCTGGGGGATTTATTCATAAACATTTGTTTTCAGAACTGGAAGTGCTAAATTGTTTTTGAATCACTCCTGCAGAGAAAGAAACGGTAAACTATTAATTTTCTTTTCTTCAGGGAAGCGTCTGGGATTTCATTCTGTTCTCCTTTGTTTCAGATGCCCTGCAGGTAAATACTGGCGTTACCACGGCGCGCGCTGCAGCGAGCTGGTGTCGGTGCCTCTGGACCCGGCTCTGATTACAACCTGCCTGCTGGGGAGCCTCTGCCTGGTTTGCGCCGTCATCGGCATTTTAATATTCATCAACAAGAAGTGCATAAGGACCAGGAAGGCCGTGGCTCTGGTGTAAGTCAGAACACTGCTTTGCATGCGTGTTGCATAACCCATCCTTGTTCTCAGGGTGTCGCCGCCGCTGCTGTAAATGCGTTTGTGTGCGTTTGCATCGCAGGCACACCCATGCACCGTATGCCTTTGAGAACACTTTGAGGGAGAACCCGGTTTTTGAGAATGATGACGGTGTCTTAACTCATGTTTCCACTCTGCCGTGTGCCTCAAGCTCTGCCTCTTCGCAGTCTGAGCAGGAACATTTTGCCTCGGTTGAAAATATACGCCTGAGTATCGAGGTACAGCGAGAGGATCGGCACTGAAACCTAACCTGACTAAACACTAACCTCAAACCTACAGAGCAGAAAAACCGCCTCGGTTTGCTGCTCTCAGCCTCTCGTCCGCACACCTTTAACTCTGCTTTCTAGGTTTCACCTTTGACCTCAGATGCATTTGCTGTAGAACAGGGGTGTCCAAAGCGCAGCCAGACAGTCAAATTTGTCCCACAAGTTCAGCTGGTCGATGCAGACGGAGAGACTTTTCTTTTTTCACAATTAGGACAAAACTATGACTCACAAATTAAAATTTTCTCAACATAAAATATTTGGGTCCTACTAAAGGTCAGGCAAAGGTCTTTGGTTAATATGATTAAAGGGTTTTAATCAGCAGATTATAACAAGGTGCAATAGAAAAAAAAATCTGGAGATTATGAAGTAAATCAATGTGATAAAGATTTTTAATGTAACGTTAGAATTATTGTTGGAATGTATAAAGATAAATTACCAATCATATTACTCATTGAGATTTGTGTAACAGAATATTTTAATAGGATATTTTTAGATGAAGTTCATTTTAAGTAATTAAAAAGATGAAATTATATTTTAGAAGTTTACATTAAAATATTTTAATAATTATCCAGCCAGAGCACCTGGTGCTAAATAATAAAACATAATTTAATGAATTTAATGAAGCTTTGAGGAGTTTTAATAATCAAGGCACTTGAATGGTTACATCACTTGAAAGTATTAATCTTTTCATAACCAAGTTTTCTACTTTCTCTTTAATTTCATGTCAGATAGGAACTAAAGCTTTTAATTACATTATTAAACTTTTCAAATAAAAAGTCAATTAAATTATGTTTTCAGAAGAAGAGATGAAGTCCGTTTCAGTTTTCTTCAATTGAGTCCAAAATATATTTTTTTTCATGTGAAACCCTTTGAAGTTTTGAGTTTTTGGAAAAAGTTTTGTATTTTTGAGTTGATGATTTTGATTTTGGCTGTTAGAAAATGTTTGGACGCCCCGGCTGCAGAGCACAGATTTATTTTCACTGCAAAAACACAAACTCTTGTAAGTAGTAACTTTAAATAAGATGAGACTAACATATAAATAACTTTTATAATATAGAAGCTTGTTTTAAATCCTTAATATTGAAGAATTTCATCACTATTTATAACGTTAATAATCTTAGAGGGAAAAATGTTAAAATGTTTCTTCTCTGCAGATCCCCAGACAACTCTACACAACAAGATCAGAAAAGTTAATGTCAGACATGGTGGGTTTCCATCACAGTTTGCCACGCAGTGAGGTAAGACTGGCATTAACTGCTTTGAGTAACTTTGCTCTAAATATGTCTGCAAATCTGGAGGCTATTTTTTATTAAAGTTCCCTGTTGGATGGAGGGTTGGTATCGGGGTTGGATGGAGGGTTAGCTTTAAGGCTGGATGAGGGCTAGGGTTAGGGTTGGATGCAGGGTTGGCATTAGGGTTGGATGAGGGTTGGAGTTGAACTTTGACCTATTGCTGTAACTGCAGGTAAAGTTGTTTCTCTAGAGTTTTGTCACATGTTGACTGAATACATTTAATATTTATCCAGTTTTAAATGTTTTATTTAGAAACAAGCAATGTAGTTTTTTTCTTCTGCTTCACTATTATGTATTTACACTTTGTTCAAAAATGTTTTTTTGTAATTTGCCATGTTACTCAAATAAATGTGATGCAATAATGTAATCTTGCACCCTGTTTTTAGTTATCATTTTGGTAAAATATAAATAACTTGATCAAATATTTTCCAGCTGTTTGACGCCTGCAAAGGTAAAATTCCATCAAAACTATAATCAGTGATACTTTTACTCACCAACCAGAATCACTGCAGTGTTTTTGTGATCAAAGTTTTCTCTTAAAACTGCAGTAAAATTTTTTAAATACTTAACGGTTGGTATGAGGTGGACAACCTGTGAAAAATCCAGTTCCTCTGCTTTCTCCGTGTTAATTAGAAACAACCAATCAGAGCCAGGAGGCGGGACTTAGCGCTGTCAGTCACTTCTGTCATCATTGCTACAACTAGCATAGTTTGTCATAGATGCTAAGGCTAGTTAGCATTGCTACCAACGACGGCGGATAAATAGTTTTACTTTAACGATTAGTTGTTTTTCCCCCATTAGCATATTTACCAGCAAGTACATGAGTTTGGTTGACAGCGCTAAGACCCGCCTCCTGGCTCTGATTGGTTATTTTTGGTCGGGGTTGATGCATTTCTTCAGAAAGGAATAGCAGCTCAGGATGGAGGTGGAGGAGATCGATCTTTTCACAGACTGCCTCGGACTGACACAATATGGTGACAGATTAACAAATATGTAAAAAGCTGATTTTGGAAAAAAAAAAGTTCCCAACTGCAGTTTTAACACAAAAATAATCCTAATAACTGTTGCGCAATGGAAAATATCCAAATGAAGAGCTTGTGATTTCAAGCTTTTGTAATGTCTGTGTGAAAATCACCGTCTCCCGTAAGAGTGATAATTACAAAGCGTTTCTCCACCGGGGACAATCTGACTCTTTGCATCTCGTTTCCTCCAGACGTGGCGACTGTCCAGTGAGTACGGGAGGTGCTGCCTGCTCCGGGCGCCAGACAGCGACTGTTTTGAAGTCACAGTTCTCTGATAACACCTGATCTGGAGCGAAGCAGGAAAAAACGCTGCGGTTTGACTCTGCATAGTGTTCATAGTGTTAGACAGAGAGCTCTGCAGATGAGGCTGCGTTCCAGGGGAAACTAATATTTATTACACGTTATAAATGGTAGGAACATTTCCTGTACATGCTTGGCAAAGGTTGGTCTTTCCTCACAATGAGGTATTTATTATTTACAGAAAGATGCACATGGCTGTATCTCACTGTATGTGTAGAGAAAGTAATATGTTTTGTTTTTGATGTTTTTTGTGTCCCAAAAAGAGAATGTACTGTATAAGCTACTGACTTGGCTGCTTCAGTCACTCCCATTCGCAAAGTTATCGATAACCATTTGATCTGGACATATTTTTGTACATTTTTCATGTAAAGCAAATAAAAATAAGGTTTCTAGAAGAACAAACTGTGTGTTTTCTGTCAATCTAAACACATTTTTGGAGAATCAAATAAATTGAAAAAAATGGTGGAAATGATTTATTATAATACTGAACTTATAAGTGGGCAAACGCAAAACACTTAATATGATTAAAGTGTTTAATAGAAGTAAAAATGTGGAGTAAATACTACTTTTTAAATCTAGTGTTAGAATTAATATTGGAAGCAATGCAATTAAAAGTTGAAACTAGACATTAAAATATTTTCGTTTTGATTACATTTTTTTCTAAATTTATTGTTTAATGATAATTTCAAAAAGGGGATAAGCCACAAAAGATCACAGCTCAAGACGATGACTGCATAGTGCTCTATTCAAGCATATTAATGGAAAATTAAGTGGAAGAAAAAAATGCATAAAGCAAACCTTTAAAAAAAAAACATTTATACAACTTAATTTTTAAATGAAATTAAAAATTTCAATTTATTTAATTACATTTTGTTAGATGCTTGTGTGAAAATCTGATAAACTTCATAAGTAAAAAACCTCTAATGGCTTTTGCACATTTACCCACTAATTTAAAAATATTAATTATAAACTGCTGATGTAATTTCAATACCAAAAATCTTGATAGAAACAAAAGAAATCAACTGGGAATTTTTCAGAAATGTTTATTTTCTACAGTTTTTCCAGAGAGAAGACCATCATGCTCAGTTATAACTTAGATTTTGGTGTTTCTTTCAGGTGAATTAAGATTTCTTTGTTTAACCATTGAGAAAAAAACCCATAACACAAACACCAACAACATCATCAGCTGTAAAACAACCTCGTATGCACAAAACTGCAAACATGAAACATTTCCCTCTTCCATATCAAATGAGTAACAATAAAAAAGACTCCAGATGCAGAACGTGTGCAGCCAGAAAAACAAACTGTTGTTTACAGGCATCACATTGTCACAACATTACGTGATATCTCCCATAACTGACAACATTAAAATGATCAAATTCAGTCGGTGTGAGCTTGTTTGAAGAATAAGAATTGGATTCTGACTTTGCAAAAAACTTATGACATCATATATTTCTGTCTAAATGGTGACTGTCCTCGTTTATAGTCACAAAAATCACAAAGCATGAATTTTATGGCATCATAAGAGTTAAAGCTCTAATCTGGTGTCACTGTTTGGGTTTTAAGTTGACTGCTACAGAATTAAGATTTCTGTGGTGCAACTCTATTGCAATGTTAAGGCCTCAGTGGGATTTTGAATTGCTGCATAGATTTCGGAAAACAACAACCAGTTTGCTAACGCTACTAAATTAAAGTGTTGCACTGCAAATTAATAAAAAATAGAAAATTAAATCGGTATAAGAATTGATATGAAGTGAGCATTTAGAGATGAACTGGGAGCTTCATTGCATGTTGGTTTTTCCTTAATTTCCCACAAAGTGCAGAGACAGTGAACTGCTCATGCAGAAGCATGGTTTCACTTGAGGAGACTCTGCAGCATGGCGGTGGCGTAAGTTGGCCGGGCCTGCTTGTTCTCTATCGCCTTCTTCAGGTACTGGATCCCGTCGCAGCGCTCCCAGATCTCCTCAAACTGCCTGGGCAGGATCTCAGCGCCCCGCTTCCTGGTCAGACCCGTCTCCTCCAGACTCAGCTCACACATCTCCATGTCGTCTTTGCCTTTGAGGTGGAGGAGGACAAGAAAGCAGAGAGATTTACACCGGGCGCTAAATATTAAGAAGACAACAACTTGATAAATGAGAACATGATTGAATTATTAAATATAAACCTCCCAGTTAAAAGTAATCCATTATAAGTCCGTGGACAGATTAGGAGAAATTATGGGCTACAAAACAGCCTACTTTACATTTTTTGCACAAAAAATGTAAAGTAGGCTGGATCTCATTATCTACCTAGATAATGAGATCTTGGATCTCATTATCTAGGTAGATAATGAGATCTACCTAGATAATGAGATCTTGGATCTCATTATCTACCTATCTTCAGCTGTTTTAGGGTTTCTGTCACTTTAAACCCAAATAAGCTGCTACTGGCCACGCCCCCAACTCAACGTTTGCACTCGCACATGAAAAAGGGCTGCAAACAGCATCAATCGTACATCTTTCAAAAGCAGAAGTGGAACCTCCTGCACAACCAACAGGAACACAGAAAATGGTTTCTGGATTGTAAGTCAACAACAAAACACTTATCTTTTCCAACAGCCGTTGTACAGCACATAGGTTCAGCTGAACCTCCTCCTGAACCTCCTGAGGTTCAGCTGAACCTCCATCCATGCTGCTCTGCATTGATGCAGTGATTCATGCAAAAGGAGCCCCAACCAAGTTTAAGCTCAAACTTCTGTACATTTTATTATTCTGATGTAACAGTAATTTATTTTGCAATAATTTTCTATCAACTCTATATGAAATGATTTTTAAATTAAATTTTTAGATTTTAATAAGTTTTTAAATTATATTTTAATTCATTAGTTTCATGAAACTTGTTGGAGATTCGTAGTTAGGGAAGAGATAAACTGACAGAAACACAAAGACCTAAAATAAATACTTTTTTGCATATTTTATCAATCCAATAAGAACTACTTTAGGATATAATTAAAGAAAAACTACAAACATCTTTTCTACGGATTTTTTGAAGACTTTAATTTTCTTTCATATAATTTTTCAGCATCAGTGACCAAACATGATTACATTTCCTTTGTGTGTATGAAATGATTTTCCTAAAACAATACCTTTAGAGGAAACAAAGAGGGAGCTGATGACTCACCTGCGACCAGCACAATGGGCTGTTTGTCTGGATGCAGCTCCATCTGTCTGGCTATCCACGGCCCATCGAAGTGGGCGTACCACCAGCCCTTCTTTTTGTTCTGCGGGTCCTTGTACTGGTCAGCGGGTCGGATGAAAGGAATCCGAAAGTATCGCTGCTGGCGGTTCATGGCGACTTCCTGATGCTGGGCCGGTGTCGGAGGAGCTGGGTTCTGCTCAGCTGCAATTCAATCATTTGAATAACAAATGTGAAGAACAAGCTGTCTGGTCTGATATGAATCAAGGAATAATATTTGAAAGTTCTTTAAAAAGAGGAGAGTTTGTACAGTTTGATTTGGTAAATTAAAGTAATTTTGTGCTGCTGTTTTCTTCCCTAACAAATATTTATTAAACATGAAAAGGAGAGATTTATACTAACTCTATGTCACAAATGTTCACAAATGTGCCTGAAGAAGTTTTTTCTTGGCTGATAAAACAGGATGTTTCCTACTTTGACAATAAAAGCACAGCTGAGCCTTTGGCTTTTTAAACAATGATTACTATTCACTACAAATGGAAGGCTGTCATCCATCCAAATATTCAGCTTTTCAATAAGGTTTTCTCAAAAAGTAGAAAAACTAACTATCTGGGATATGAGCGGCATTTTTGGATCATATTTATTCATTTTAAAGGAGTCACTTTGATAACATTTTCAATACTGCAACTACATTTTTTGAAGGAAAAAGATTCTATATAGTAAAGATAAAAAAATAATACATTTCAATATAACAAAATTTTAATCTCCTTAAAGCCACAAAGTTAATATTTAAACAGACGTTGTTGGCTCTCGTTGTCTGGGAGGTTTACTACGTCACAGATATAGAATCTTTACTAACGTTTTAAAGTCGCTGTCACACATTAGCGTCATAGCATTAGCTTTTAGCGTTAGCAAAACTAGCATGTGACATCTGTTTTTTTCTATCATATTGAAAGAACCTACAAACCAATGCTATGATGTTAGCCTAGTCAGCTAAAGATGGTCCCATATCTTTATTCTGGCTAGACTCGCCATATTGGCGTGAAAATCTTTCAGCAGCAACTGAGCAGTGATTTGCCTCAGCAAAACTGAAATTATCAGTTTGCATCGATTTTGACACAAATGAGTATCTTTTCTGGTAAGAATCACAGTTTGAAGCCTGTCTACCTGGTAGTAGGGATAGTGGAGTAAAGTAGGATGTCATCTGCATACAGGCGAACTTCAGATTCAGATGTTTTCCTCTTAATGTTATTACAATCAAAAGTGGCCTAAATTTGAGCCTTGAGGGATTCCTTTTTAAAACACCAGCAACTATAACCTATATCACAGTAGTGACTAGCTTTAGAGTAAACTGTGGTCTCATCTGCTTAAAGATGCACTTCAACTGTGGGAATAACTTTAACTTAAATAAGGTTTAAAACTGAGAATCACTTTCATTAGAGCCAACAAAGGAAATCAGAGTGTCGTCTGCATAATGGTGCAGTTTAGCAGTGTTGATGTTCTTTTTGGTGTTATTAAAGCCAAATTAAACATAAAATATGGGTTTAATCTGTCCATTGAGGGAATCCTTTTAAAATATTCAACCTACAGCACCAAGGTCTCTATCTGTAAAGATGAACTAGATGTTGTGAAAAAAAAACAGCAAGAAAAAACATAATGAGAGCTCCTCAGGTTTATGAGCTGTTTACGACAATAGGATTATTTTTCCTGCAATCAGAGCAACAGGATGACAGGAACAATAATGGTGTTTACCAACCATAGTCAGTGATAGATTTAGGAGCCCTCATGTCGCTCCCATCATCATTTTGTTTCTTGTTCTTGGACTTCCAGGCGTGATAAACCTTCAGGCGACGGTGAAATTCCTCTCTGCAGGCTGCCAGCAGCTCAATGTCTTTCGAAACAAAAAAAGTTAGTTAAAACTCACAGAAATCAATACATTGAAAAGGATTGGCTGGGATCTATTGTCCTACACTCTAGAAAATATTTTGAGACTTCCAGGTCTTCAGGTTAATCCAGGCATTTTTAAAGTGATAAATTTAAAAAGTAAATCAAAACAAAACAGAAGAAATTCTTCCAGATTTGGTCTCTTGCTGATCATTAGATTAGTTTGCACATTTAAATAAGTTTCCATCTGGTTTGTTTCACAGCAACAAAATTCCCAAAATATACCAAGATAATTTAGCCACCTGCAAAATGAATCCAAGTGTAAAATATTCACAGTTTATCATATTACAAACACAACCATAACTGGTCTTTTATTGTCATTTTAAAAATATGGCCTCCATGAAGAAAGACATTGTTGAAAGAAATTTCACAAAACATTTACTAAAAAACTGCATTTTTAACCTATACATGTATTAAGTGTTCATAAACACACTTAATGAAACATGGTGGTGGCAGCGTCATGCTGTGGAATTCCCCCTTTCAATACAGAATGGGAAGAAAACAAACTTATTTGCTGATCACGTATAAACTGTATTTTAAATTAAAATGTATTTTAAATTAAAAAATACTTTATTGATCCAAAAGGTAAACAAAATGTTGTGTTTACTCATATTATTTCAAATTCTTCTGATTTATTGTAGATTTACTTGTTAATAATGTCACTCATAAAATCATTACCAGGCCAATATTGTCATTATAGATGGATTAATTAACATTAAGGACATACTGCAACGTTCACAGCTCTAATTATCATTACGACGTTTTGACTCAGCGGGGAAAATTAATATCCTAATTAATAAAAAATACACTTTACATTGTATTGGTTAAAATTTTAAATTAAATTGTATCAAAGTTTGTAAAAAGGTTCTGCTGATATGAATACTCTTGTAGGTAATGACAGATTATGAAACATCATCGACACCATTGTGGATAATTATCCAGCTGTCCTTGGAAAGCCAAACCTTGATGAGAGTAAAGCATGAAGAGAAGCATCAATGTGTAAATCAGCCAAAGGTTTTCATGTTGCCTCAGACTGAAAAGGAAAAATTAACAATCCTTTTACTAAGGTAACTATTTCCTCTCCTCATCACAAAGACACAGAAATAAGCAGCAGATGCAAAAAAAATCCTCAACTTTGCTCTTTTGATGTCTTTTTAGGCAAGACATCGTGTTCACAGCTGGAGTCGAAGACGCTCAACAGACACTTTGGCAACTAAAAAAATCCATCAAACAGATGTAGAACGATAACGCCGAATGAATTTGGGTATCATTAAGCGCCAAATATGAGCTGGTGCTGAATTATTTAACATGGTGCTTGAAAACTGCAAGCAGTTTGGGAACGAAGGAGGGAAAATATCAATTTTATTAACAGCTCTCACACCTAAATCTGCTGGTAATGGAGGACTGAGAGCTGAACAGGATTCTCACCGCAGGAAGTGTTGATGACATCTCTCAGCTCAGCATACTTCCACTTGCTGAGATCGTGCTTTTTCACGCCGGCAGCAGCTTTGGTCGCCTGCACCTGAGCACCCCTGAGGTTAGGAACAGACGAAGGTGTGTGAGAAAGGTGAAACAGATGCAGGCAGGTAAGCTGGGAAAGGGGAGATTAGTAGAGAAAAAGCAAATGTTTTGCTTTTCACTAAGGTGATTGATTAAAAAAAAATAAATTCAGTGCGGTTAAAGTAGTACATAATAGTCAAATATAAAATATGACTTAAAATAAATTTGACTTCAAACTTGGGGCTCTGTCTCTTTAAAAAACCTTCTGCTCTTTCTGAAACTCCGCTTTCGGAAAGTCATCACAACACGGCTCCTTTATTAACCCTTTAACAACGTTTTAATCAGGAGCCTCTCCTCTTTCACTGAGGAGAGGCTCCAAAATGAGCCCAGCAAAGGAAATGTTCCACCAAGTGTTTGCTAATTGCTGCTGGCTAGTCTGAAGGAGCAGAGTGGCTCTTCTGTGAGGTAGAAGCTCAGAAGCTTGAAAACTGCAGCTCAGAGGAGGAGCTGCGTCTCGAAGGCGGGGCTAGGTCCACCCAGGCGTTCTACCAGCTGACTGGTTGCCATGGAGATTAAAGGATTTCTCAAACATGCATGGAAGAATCAAAGCAACACCCCAGGTTTGTTTTTGATGAGGGAATAATAATATTATAACATGAGGTAAAGCTCAAAACTGCCCCTTTAAGAGACATGATGGCGTTTGAACCATCCACTCTCTTACTTTTTTTTTTTTCAGCTGTTTTTTGAGGGACTGATTGTATAATAAATAGTTTGCGTTTTTCAGTGTTCAGTAAACATTTTGATCGCAGAATTTTAAATACATTACTATTATTATCACTGTTATCGTTATTGTTAATCTTGTTTCTTTATATATGTTTTTTTAACACGATAAGGTTTTTAGTTTTGTGTGAACCTTTACACCTGATGCTCCTGTTAGACATGAATTTCCCCTTTGTGGGAGAGTAAAGGCCGTTTCTCTTCTATTCTTGTTTTGTAAAAAAAACAGAGAAAAAAGAAAAGCAAGGGAAGAGACGTAGAGCTTTTATATAAATCAGATTAATAGCACCAGATGTAATTCAGCAACTTAACAGATTGCTCTGTTCTGATCTCATGTCTGCAGCCCTCCTGCTGAGTGGAACCAGCTAATTCCATAATAGGAATGAAGGGATTTGCCTCTGCTAATTACAGTCAGCATCGTGTCTCTGGCTGCTAATCTATGAATCATTGGATTATCTCTTAGAAATCTTACTGACTGGAAAGACGAAACGGATTCGGGATCATTGTCATTCCGGCTGCGACTTGTGCCTGAGTGGAATGGTTGTAAATCTGAAAGGAAGACTTGATTTTTTCGCAGGGAGAAGTGGAAGTGGAGGAACGGCCAACTCTTTGCTTTGGCAGCAGGTTAAAGGGAAAACTCCTGGCTGAAGAGAACGAGCGGAAGAGAGATCTTCTCCAAGAGCCATCTGAATATTTCTGCTGCACAAATATTTGATTTGACAAACAAAAATCTTATCACTAGAAAGTCCTAAAAAGCCTGAAGACATACTTTTACCACCAGTTCGATCAGACAGTGTGATCATAAATAATATTCTGATTTCACTTTCATTAAAATTAAAAATAAATGTACCAGTCCTACAATAGATAATTATAAATGACAAAAAATCAGCATAAAATCATCAGTAATGTGGATTATTAATTTTAATAATTTGATTGAACAACTAAAAAGGAGTCATTTTATTGTTGCATCATATTCTGATTTTACTTCAAATAAATTTAATAATAAATATACGAGCCTTACGATAATTATGAGTAACAAAACAATCAGCATTAAATCATCAATAATGTTGATTTTTAACCTCAATAATTTGATTGAACAATCATACAGAGTAATTTTGCTGGTGGATTATAATCTGGTATTTATTTCAGGCTGTGGTGCGACAGCAGGGATTAAGAGAGTCTAGGATTAAGTGAGCGACTACGACTGGCGTTAGTTCCACCTGCTCAGGTATCTTACATGAGTTCGGTTGAGGATGAAGAGATAGGAAGACCTGAAAAGAAGTCATCGCTGCAGAAAACACAGCAACAGGAAGAGGTCAGTAAGTTTTGCACGCTCAGGTCGGCCTGGGTGGGCGTTGTGCATGCGGCGCCGTGCGTCGGCTGCGTCTACCTGCGCAGGCCTGCGTCGCCCTGGCCGTCTTCGCTGATGAGCTCGGCCTCGCTCTGAGCGATCCTCATGGCCAACTCGCGGTCGCGTCTCTCCTGCTCCACCATGGCGGCGCGCTGGACCTGCTCCTCGCGCTCCAGGGCCAACTGCGCGTCCAGCTCTGCCTGCAAACAAACACCACAGAACATCAGGGAGGTCCAACGTGTGGCCCAGGGGCTGTTTGAGGCCCTCTGGGTGATTTTGTTTGGCCACTCGGTCCATAATGGAGCGAATTTGAGATTTGTTTTGTGATTTTTATGAGGGGTGCACCAATTTTCGTAATTTTTAGAGAGTGATGATCGGCCAATCGTGAAGCAGATCTTATCTACCTCAACAAAAGTCTAAAAAGTGATTTAACATAGAAACTGTGAAAAACTTGGTTTATATTTTGGATCAACAATGATTTAGAGAAGCAGCATTCAGCTCCTTTGCACCTAAAATCTAGAACAAACTTCCAGAAAACTGTGAAACAGCTGAAACCCTGAGGTCCTTTAAATAAAGGCTAAATAATAAATAGAAAATTAACCAACATATTCAATCTGTTCTGATGACAAAATGAATCATTCGCTATTCGTTTTCACAACTGCTGACTATAAAACATGTTTGTTTGTTTTTAATGTTTTCTCGACATAAAGCCCTTTGAACTGCTGCGTTGCAGAAATGTGCTTTACTGATTTACAGATTCATTTTTCTGTAAAAAATTAAACTACTTTTCTTTATCAAATTATAGTCTGTCTGGTATATTACTGAAGAGAGATAAATGGCTTCAGTTTAGATTTAAAAACATGAGTTTTCTCAGCTTTGTGTGGCAGACATTTTGTAATAAGGACAGTAATATTTAAACTCCACAGGTTTCTTTCACTAATTTTATTCTCCCTGCTGTGCAGAAGAGGCCAATAAAAAGCTGAAAGCAGGGGATTAATAAAACTAATTAATTTGATTTTATTTATTAATTTTGTCAGCTTCGCATGGAAACGTTTTAGTCAAAGTTGAAAAAGACAAAACATTTCAAACCTGAATAACTTTTTCCTCCTCCTTCCTCTTCTTCCTGTCTTCCTCTTCCTGCTTTCGTTTCACTTCCATCTCTGCTTTTCTAAAATGTTGAAACAAAAAGTTTTTCTCATTGAAAAGAATCAAATGCATCACTTAGTTATTATTTATTTACAAACATGTCATCAGTTATGTTTGGATCTTTTCCACTCACAGCCTTCTGTCCTCTTCCTCCTGTTTACGTCGCTGCTCTTCCTCCTCCCTCCTCTTCCTCTCCTTCTGCATCTCCTCCTCGATGTGTTTCAGTCTCTCCGTCTCTTCCTCCTCCCGCTTCTTCTGCTGCATGGAGGCGAGCAGCTGCTCGGAGCGTTTCACCAGCGCCTGGTACTCGGTGTCGATCTGCTTCCAGGTCATCACTGTGGCCTGGAGGTCAAACAGGCACAAATTAAAGGTCACGGTTACAAGACAACCAGCAGGAAATAAAAGAAACCCACACCGAAGGCTAAACATCTAAATGTTTCAGAGCCAGAAAACCTGAAAACTAAAAATAAAGTATAATTAGCTCTTCCACTGATTGTAAAATTCCCGCAGATTACGTTCTTAAATAGAAAACACATTTTTGGAGTGTTTTGAGTCAGAAATTTTGAGATCTTAGAAATTTTCTAGAAAAATTTTTCCAGAAGTCAAAACTTTCCTAATTCAGATTTTTTTTTCTATTTTTTTCTAAAATAAATAAATAATAAAATAAATTCTGAGATTAACCTAAAAAATTCTGAGTTTCTTTCCAGCAAATTTTCGACTTTTCAATCTAAAAATTGACTTTTGCTGCTCAGTCCCTAACATCGAGCTAATGAAGGTTGGTGGTACCAACTAACTGACTCACTCTTTGGTTACCTAGCAACAGGCTCACTCTTTGGTTACCTAGCAACAACCTGTTGAGTTACTTGTGCAGCAGCAGTTTCAGGTTGCCTACTTAAAAATAAACAGTGAAGTGAAAACTGTGGTTAAAACATGGAAGGAGATGCCATCAGTTTGGCAGTTTTTCCAGATATTTAAAAGAAAAAAATAACCAATATGGACTGATATGAAAGGCTTATAATGTGATACATTTTTCAGTCATATCGACCATTTCTACAGAAATTTCATTTATTTCTTATTTAAACAGTTTTGAAAATAAAAAACAGTTCAAACAGTGTTTTTTGTTTAAACTGTAACATTTAAACTAAAATATTACAGGATATAACATTGTTATCTTGAATTTATAGGCCTAAACACCACAGAGGTCAATCATAAGCGGTATTGATTAGCAATGTTTCCCATGAGGCCATGTGTTACACAAAGTGACAGTAAGTCTGTCAGCTGCACTTTGCAGGCATAATGTCCAGTTCCTCTAAATATCTGCAAGGCATTGTGAGGATTCATTAGGACGAGTCTCTAACTGTGTCATGAAGAGGTAAGATGACAGATGTATAGAGGAATGAACGACAGGCTTTGGCATCTGATGCATTATTCACGCCACGCCAACAGCAGTTGCTGAACCTTCAGAGTAACGCGTGTTTGACAGCAGGGATGCTAATAAATCAACAGTTAGCATGGAAAAAGTGTTTGGAGCGGAGAGAGAGAGAGTAAGAAACCAGGTCAGTGGCTCCTTAGTGTCAATCAGGATACCAGTGAACACCATAATTACATTTGGTAATTACATACAGGAAGCTGCAGAGCACAAAAATGGTATCATTGCTACTGGAGAATTTTGAGCACCAAATTCAAATAGCATGAAATCGTGTTTCTGATTATTTGCTGCACCTTAAGGGTTCAATAATAAAAGGTGCATATTGCATGGGGAGAGCTGGGATTTACCTAACCAACTGTGATTGATTACTGAGCAAAACAAATTCAATAAGTTAAATTATTGGAGTCTTTTTCACAAGCTTTTCTCCGCCTCAGGTGATTAAAAACATTGATTTTCAGAGAAAGAATGAGAAAAGGGCACAAAAGACTTAAAAAAGGTTATGATGTGTTATACAAGGATGAGGGCTTCATCTACAGCCACATCTCCAAATGTACAGAAAATAAAATCAAATAAATATGAGTCAGAGAGGCCTAAAGAAAAAAAATTACCCTTTTCTTCCATGAATAAATATGTTTATAAAACTCAAACTGTTTAATCTAAATATTCAGGGTTTTATGCAAGTTTCACCAAGTCAAACTTAAGACTTCTCAAGACCATAAAGGATGAAATTTAAGACCTATACTTCCACCTAAATGTATGAATTTTGTCCATCTAACAGGCAATAAATTTGCAAAAAAAGCTCGCTAGCGAGCAAGGGTATGTTAGTAGCTAGTTAGCATTAGCCTCAACTGTTCTGAATCACAAATGCACAAAGATGTCTTACACCTGACTGAAAAAATACATGAAATATATGAGATGGAAACGTCCTTTAAAGACAAAATTTAAGACTTTCGGTTAACATATTAAAGGCCAGTTTACTTAAAAAAGCTAATCAATTTCATACCTTTTAAGGCCTTACTTTACTACCAATAACCAACTAACCAATCAAACAATAACTTGATTACTTAAGCAACAGCAAACGAAAAGAAAAGCAAATTTCTGACTGTTTAAAGTTCAGATAAATAACCTCAAATAAATTCAGATGTTTGCTCCAATTAAAATACACCATGTTAACATTTATTAAGGAAGTTCAAAGCTTCTATTTACAATGTAAAATCAGCTTTAAGTTACTTTAAAAAGTCAAAAATTGTAAAAATGTTCAGTCAGATGCTGGATGTTAGAAACAGCCAAGATATTGAGGACGAAACAATGAAAAACAGAAAATCAGGAAACTTGGAAGAAGAAGCACAAACCAGAAAAGATTTGAGAGAAATCAAACATGAAACTGAAATCTAAATTGTTCTTGTGCACTTTTATAATTTCAGTTTCACATACAATAAATGTCATTGGATACTGACACAAAAAGCTGATTCTAGTTGCAGATGGAGGAGTTTCTACCTTAATCTTCGCTAACAGAGCATCTATGGCTTTGGCCAGCTCTGCAACCTGTTTGGTCATCTCCTGCTTCCCTTCCTTCAGGCCGTTCACCACTTCGTTGAAACGCTCCATGTGCTTCTTCAGCGTTTGGACTTTCACCAGACCTTCAATCCTGAATCAGCAGAGTAAAGAATTACCTTTTTATGAAACTTACAGTTCAGAAAAAGCCTTTATTTTAATATAGATGTTCTGTAATGAAAGAAGGACTCCAGGCACTTTATGTTTGAATCAGTTCAATCGGTTTCTGTTTGGATATTAATAGTTATTCTAAACTCTGTTTGCACTCAGTCAAATAGAGTTTAAAATAAACTCCATTTGTTCTAAACTGAGCATTATTATCCAATAAATGTAGCTGATTAGCAGTAAATCAGCCATGCATCAGTGGGCATGTTGCTACATGGTTCAAATGCATCAATAACCTGTATTTATAGTGTTTTAGCCAGATCACTGAGCAGAAAGCTGATTACTTTATTTTTTATTTGTCAGAAATAGTTCCATGATTTAAAGTCTGCTAAAAAGCATTTACTAAAATCGTATAGACACAATTTAAATCAAAATAAACAAATCAAAGGAGAATTCAGTTCCTTTTTGGATTCTTTAATAAAATCTACAATATTATTATGTTAATATTTAATAGAACTAGAGTAAATTTTACAGTTACTTCATTATAACAATACTCAAGTCACAGTAAAAAGTACAAAGTATAAAATGCTTCTAAAAGTTTTTATTTTCCTAAATGTTACTAAAGTAAATATGACTGAGTAAATCAAAATAAACAATAACAAAGGAAAGAGTTTTTTGTTTTGGGTTCAACCCAAACTGCTGCTGTGGTTCCCCTCCTCGCCTGTGGGGGCGCTGCACCAAGAACCACTGACGGAAACGACACCAACACCTCCAAAAAACCCCACCTTTCTTCATGAAATTTAAATAAACATGGAGAGGCGTCATATTTTGGCGGTTGTAGGATTTCTCCTTAGCTTTTGGCTAAAGACCAGGAGCCATTCCTCCTGCTAGCGCTAGGCTAACACGTTTTTTTGATTGTGTTACCCAGAATGCCCTGCGCTGTAGTCCACTTTCTGAGTTTGGAGCGGTCTCTGGTCCGCTTGGTGTTCACATACGCATTCGAATCGAACCAGAGTTCACTTCAACCGATCAGAGACTGAGGTTTATAGGTGGACCAGAGTTCGCTTTTTTACGCATTCACACTTTCCCAAACAAACCAGACTTTCCAGTTGGATTAAAGCGGACTGATCGTGGTTGGTGTGAATGCAGCCTTAGAAGCAAACAAAGCAGAAAGAAAAGAGGAAACTCACCTCGGCTTGTGTTTCTTCCTACTCAGCCACATGCGGACCGTCTTCTGAATCTTAATACAGGCCGATGCTCTGTAATGCATTTTATTCCTCACTGCAAAGAAACAAAAATACTCAGTGTCATCAGCTGCTTACTTTGATTTGAAGGAGAATGTAATCTGACCATATGTTTCGCTCAGACTCCACTGAAACAGAAATATGAGAAAAACAGAACAAAGCACGGCTGTAGGTCTGCTGTGGCAGCACAGTCTGGTCATTTGATGCTTAAAAATGAGCCGGACCCGAGCGGTTCTGTTTGAAACTGTGAGAACCAGCAGCTTGGTGCTGAGCATAAATAACCAGGCTGTACCTCTTCAGTGGTGTCGAGGCTGGAGGCTGCACACTTTAATATTCAGACAGGAATGACAAGTGGTACATTTAAAATGGCGGACGGCAACAGGCCGCTTTGCATTTGATGCTACAGTAAAACACACAGAATACCAACTTTACTATGATAGGAACTGGCAGCTTTAGCTTCACCACTAAAGACATAAACTAAGTTTTTAAAATGTTCCTTCAATTACTGGCGTTAAATCAGACTAAATGTTTTAGATTGACGAAGAAAAGGATTTCTGTTTACAGAATAATGAAAGATGTCATTTCTAATGTTGGCAGAATTTAAAAATGTCTATAATTTTGCTTAGTAATTGGTATTATTGTGTTTAAGGTGAAGGACTTAGGTAAAACATGTTGACTAACGTCTTAGTACTTGTTGTAATTTTGACAGAACTGGTGAAACTGGGTCACACACTTTACTATAACTCAGAACCTTAAAATCATTAAAATCACCAAAACAATTTAAAGGTACAGTAGTTCTACTGTGTTAACTTCAAAATTAAAGATTTTTTTTTTCTCATTAAACAAACCGAAATAAATCTGAGCATTCAAACCAAACTAAACAGGAAATATTTACTCTGCTTTAAAATTTAAATCCAGGGGTGTCCAAACTTTTCGTCAATTTATATTGTGATGTTTTTACAACTTGATAAAGTAAAAGTTTAATTAACTACATGTTGTGGTCAGAATTGTTTTATTTGAAAGAAACTTAAAGGCTTTGCAGATTTCCTTGATTAAAGTAAATATTTGTGGGGTGTTTATTGAAAAAATAGCAGAAATTTAATAAAATAAAAGCAGGATTGAGGTCAGGTCACTGTGACAGATTTTGTCCTGGCAAAAAAACAAAAAAACTGATCAGTTATTAAACTTTACATAAGTACAGTTAAAGAGGAAGGATCATGCGTTTTCCAGGCACATGGTGCCACTTTAAAGCACAATCAAAAAATTATAAAAGGGTTATATATATCAAATGTGACTTAAAAGAAATCTAACTTTGTAATTTAACACCTTGAAATTGAGCCTTTGTCTTTTTAGAAAAGGGAATAACATTATAACATAAAGTAAAACTGAAAAAGTTGATTTTGCCCAACACTGCCTTTATAATTTTATGCAAAAAGCAGAAAAATGTTTTTTGTTCATAGTCATTGCTCATATAAAGTGGTAAGCAGTTTTAGTACAAACATGAATTAATAAAGATTAATTCGCCGTTTGGAGCATTTTACACCACAGCTGAATGTTTTGCTCATTCTGCAGTGTTTTGGACCTACGTTTGATGACAGACAGGCAGCACCACTGGACCTTCTTCCAGCGGCTGCACAACAACCACTTGTTGACTTTCTTCAGCAGCTCAGCCAGATGCTCTGGATCGGACTTCATGATCTGGTCAAACTCAGCAAACTGAGGCAGAGAAACGCGTCACACTTTGACTCTTAATGGAGACGAATTTCTGCTACAAGTTAAGAGTAAAACATCACCTTTCCTGGGCGGAAGAACACTTTGGTTAATCCAAACTTGAAGTCTTTTTCATTTAGTCCCAAAGCCTTAAATAAAGCCTGTAAAGGATCAGATCAACATATTTTTTAATCGCTTTTAAACAAACAAGTTAATCAACAAATAAACAGAAACAGATGAGCCGACCTTGCAGAAGAGTCGAGGATTCAGCCGTGTGAGTTTGTCTGGCATGTATGCCTTGTACATGTTGTAGAGTTCGTGGAACGGCGCCCTGGAGGGGAATCCACCCTGCATCAGGTCCAGAACCGAAACCATTCCTAACAGACCCAAACACAAGAACAAACCTTCATTTATCCAACATGCATACAGCAGAACGGCTGAACTTCCTTCACATGTTTGTATCAGGGTGAATCGATTCGGCAAATTTATGTGAGACAGAAGTTTTGGTGCTGCATTATTAATCCATATAAACATGATTTTTAGCAGAGCAACACTTCAAGTGATGCTTGTTTGTGAGTTTATGTTTGATTAACTGATTTTTACTTTTTTATTTATTCTTTCCAAAGTTGCAACAATGCAATGACTTACCAAGTCTAGGAGATTTAATCACAAAGTAATAAAATTACAAGCTTCTATTTACTTTGACAGAGGGCCATTCTAATAATAATAATAATAAAAAAGTGAGGATAAAGTCATAAAATTATAAGTATAAACTCATATGAAAATAAAATCATAACACTACAAGAAAATATGTCAAAATAATACAAGATAAAATCATAAACTTACAAGAATAAAGCTGTAATATTATAACATTACTCTTGTATTTTATTTTATTTTTACTTTCCTAGAGTGGCCGTAATCCTTCACTGTAATTTAGGACCAAAATGGGTCCAAATTAAAAACTTGGACAGAGCCACAGGCCAGATTTAAACATTTTATAAATAAAGTTTTTTCTTCTCTCTTCACATAAATAGATTGACAGCCACATAACAAAAGCAGATATGAAGTAAAACACAAAATAAAAGAAAATAAAAACATCTTATTCATCTTTCTATCTCTATATATTAGAGACCTTTGTAGATAACATGCATTTCCCAAAGCACAACAAACATGTCAGAAAAGTTAAGCTGGAAACTGTTCCACAGTTTTTTAATTTAAATTCAACATATCAAGTTTGGAGAACTAGAAAAAAGTTATATGTGCATTTTATCGTTTATATAAGGTATAATTCCTGAGCTGTTTTTTGTCATAAACTTAGTTTCCCTTCTACCTGAACACTGCAGCTGCGAGAGGATCAGCGCTCCTTCGAACTGATGGCTGACCATCTTCAGGTTGGGTTTCACGCAGCGAATGAAGCTGGAGCCCTGAACACAAAACGAATCATGAAGAAGATCCAGTCCAGCCTGGATTCATTTTTAACTCAACAATAAGAAACATTGGACTCACCGTGCTGCGAAGCTTCTCAAGGAGCAGGTTTAGTTGTGTCTGTTTGTGCAAGAAGAAAAACTTTAGGCAGAAGTTTTAAAATAAGAGTCATAATGATTTTAAAGTTAAATAAACAGTTCAAGGAGGAAAAAAGATTTATTTCTCTAAAGTCCAGAGTTAATATTGAGAGATGTCACAAATATGAGCAAGACTAAAGTTACTTTGAGGGATCCTGGGTCATTTTTGTAAAATAAAAGAAGGGAGTTTATTACACTGCAAAAACAAACTCTTATCTGGTTCCGTCTAGTGCAAATATCTAGAAAAAATAACATCTACGGCTTGTTATAAGTAAATAATCCCTTCATACTGAAGAAAGAGTGCTTGTTCCACTGGTAGATTATTTCACTTATAACAGGAAAAATGTCTTATTTTCTGTAGCTTTAAATTTGCTTTGGAAAGCAAATTTAAAGCTTTCCAAAAGCTTTAAATTTTGGAAAGCTTGTTTTTGCAGTGTGCTGAGGAGAAGTATGTAACTTTAACCATGAATTCTACCTAAATTAGAAATACTAAACTATATATTTGGTTATTCTGTTATTTAGTAAACAGAAATAATTTTCTTAACTAACCTAAAACAGTTTAGTCTCATTTATTGGCTCTTTCCCAATAATCTGTCAGTAGAATTAATTACTGACTTAAAACAAGCTTTATTTCTTGCTGAAAAGTTATTTTTAAGTTGATTTTGAATATTTCAAGTGTAAGAAAGTAGTTAAACTAAAATCTAGGCCAAAAATACTTTTGGTATTTGATTTTATGTTTTTGCAGTGTACATCCTGAGTTGCTTTTCTCAGATCCCACAACAGTTTAATAAAATCCCACATTACATTTTTAACATCTTAAGTTGTTATGGAAAATCTCACAAATGTCCCTGAGGTTTTTTTTCCTGAAGTCTCACATATTTAAAGTTTTTTTTTTTTGTGAGATCTTGAGTTGCTTTTTTTCAGATCTTCTTGTTTTGCGAGATATAACAATACGTCTGCAAGATCCCAACTTATATATGCAACTGAAAGCTGATTTCTTCTGCTTCTAAACCCCCCCCCCCCCAAAAAAAAACAATGCTTTTATTTTACTTTCCATTGCTGTTGCTTTAAAACTCCCTGTTTTTATACCTCAAGCTGAATTTTTCCAGATCTATCCCCCAAGGAAGGTTTTCTCAGAGGAAAGAGGTGAGACTGGAGGAAATCTAAGAGGGGCGTCCGAACTAAGGACAAGAAACTGAGAAACAGGAAGGAGAAAGGAAAGGAGATTAGCATTAGCTCACTTTCTACTAGTCTGAAAAGAAGCTTAGAGAGATTAGAGGCAGCAAGAAAACAGAGAGAAAGTGAAAATGGGTGGATTTCACATTCTGATTTCACAAACTTTAATTTAGGCAAAGTTCCTGCACATGTAAAACCAATCAGATATCTGCAAATGAAATGCTTCATGTATAAATCAGAGCAAAACATTTATGAAGAGACAAAAAGTAAAAACGGAACCCAAACTTGCCTGTTTTTTGCACATTTTTGCAAAAATGATGAAAACATTGGGTTTACGTGATGCTACCTCCCACCTGCAGGTGGCAGTATGTTTTACTTCTACTTCACTGCTGCCTCAGCCTTACTTAATGCCAAGTTTATCTCAGGACATTTTAGCATGTGTTGATTAAAATACTGTCTAACACAGGAGCCATTTGTGGCCCTTTTGAAAATAAAATGATCACTGATGAGTTTAAAGCTTCTTAATTAGAAAATGTTTATCATTTAAAAAGTTTCTTTTTATTATACAGTTGTTTTGTTTGTTTTTCTTGCTCTCATTTTTGCATCTTAGTAAGTCGAACCACAAACTTTTTAATCAAATCAGGCTAACCCTGGATGAAATTCTCATCTTTGTAACTGAAAACATCTTACGGAGCACCAAAATAGAAAACATTTAGTACAAAAAGTTAAAAAGTGAACACTTGGGGCTTTATCAGATCTAGAATAATCTTTTCTACTTTTTTCACAAAAACATGACAGCTTTAATTTGTTTTTGTGCCGGTGAAAAGTAAAGAAGTCTTGATACAGTGATGTTTCACTTTTAAATGTGAAAAATAGAAGAGAAAATTGTGACCTCAGAGTTTTTCCAAGTTGCCGATTGGTGCAGAAAGATGCGACCTGCGCCACTGACCTTGAATTTGTTGCCGACGCTGATGAAGCTGAGTTTTCCCGCCTTCTGTTTGGAGTCCTTGGAAGTGCTGGAGTTCTCAAACAGCTCTCCAACAAATTTGTCTTTTGATTCACACACTAAACTCTCCAAGGACATGTGGAGGGCGTCATTATTCTTCTCCACGAACCGCGTCTGTCAACACAAGCGCATTCGCATTCATTTATGTAGTGGAAGGCTTCGTTTGCCACAGACTGATGGAGCGTTAAACCCAGAGAAGAACAGGAACCGTTCTGCATGTACCAACAAGTTTCTATATGCGACGGAAATATTCACTACCCAAAACGTCAGGATTTGACACACCAACTCAAACTGATGCATTTTGGATCTGTAGTGAGTTATACATTCCTTTTTCTATAACAATCTGACTAATTTTTTGTTTAGTTAAAATGAAATTAATTAAATCAAAGCAAATACATGTGTCAGAATGGCCTAGTCAAAGTCCAATTTGGAATCTGTTGCAAAACTTGACCACAGATTTCCGTCTGTCTAAGGTCGGAGAATCAACAGATTAAATGAGTTGGTGGACGACACGGACATGAAATATTCAATTCAAAGCTACGAATTCATCCTAGAGGGAAAATAAATTAAATTTTAACACGATATTGTGTGATATTATTGTGATAACAACAAAAGTGACAATAATAAATATTTATAATTCTTTTGTAGCCCCACAAACTCAGACACATCTCCTGGAAAACGTACCAATGTGTAAATTAGACACAAAGTGTGATTTATGTCACCAAATAGCACACTGTATCTGCATTTAATCATATTTATAAACGTATACATTTTTTATTGATTCTCTAGTTGAACAAATAGTGGAACAAAATTATGAAATTACTAACCTTGACAATTTTGGGGGGTTTTAAACTTCATTAATTATAATTATCAAAATTTTTATCATGATAAGGAATTTATTAAAATGATAAACAATGCAATGTTTATAAATCCGATAAAAAATTTACAGCAAGTCTTAAAAATTGCTTAAATGTCTGTCCAAACAAATTTGCAAATCATAACGGTAAAAAATGTAAATCTAAAAATGAGCAAAGCTAGTAAAGATACTCAGACCTTCAGCTGCAGCTGCATGCGTTCAACACTTTTCAGCTTATTTTCCTTCACCTTTATACCGTTTTGTGTTGCTTTGTCACACCAAACTTCAATAAAATACATTAAGTGAGAAACAAAGGGTGTGAAAACTTGTACATAAACAATTTTCACGTTATAAATACCGTTTCATAGCAGACGGCTCCTGCAAAGTGGCGGATCATAAAACCTTCGTCGTCTCGAAGGTTTCTGTGGATTGCCAGCTTTGACTTCCTGGGAACCTGAGTAGGAAAGGAAACACACTTTTTAGCTAATATCATCTGGACTGGAGGAATTTTTCCCAGATCTGTTATTACGTCCTTGGTGTTGAGATGAGTAGAGAGTAGAGCTACACTTTAACAATCCTTTAAAACTTTGTTCAAGGATTCGTTGTACTTGTTCAATGAGTGCTTGAATAGACGACTCTGAATGCCACTTTATCTTGTTGAGTTTGAGTGCTGTCAAAGGGTCCAAACATTGATCATTCTTCAGAATCAACAATGAAAAAAAAAAAGAAAGAAAATAAACGGAGGCAGAAATTGCTGGAGGATTGAAGAAAAACGAGCCTCTGAAAAGCTGCAGAAGGTGTGGAGTCATGTTAGCTCACAGCACATTCAAGCTTCATTTTTCACCCTATTAAATGCACAGAATAGACTTCATTTAAGAGACAACAATGGCATGGCTGCAGCCAGCCACCTCTAATGGTGGGCTTGAATAAGTGTCAAGGCTACATTCTTTAAAGAATTTCATGTTAGCAGATAATCAGGCAGACTGGCAAACAATACGGACAAAGACGGCGACCGGGGGAGGGGCTGGGACCGTGCGTCACTCACAGAACTGCAAAACTCAATCACAAGACACCAAGAACAGAAAATAGGCTCTTTACTTAAGCATATGCAAACCAACTGACTCAAAAGGATCAATCATTGCAACACGCAACCAAACATTAAAGTTACGATGAGCGACTTCAGTATTGCAAACCTTAAATAGATTGATAAATTTAGTTTAGTTGTACAGAAGCTCAGACTGACCGGTCATGATAAGGAATTTTTCTGCATGATAAATTTTCAAGTAATATAATGATAATGCAAAATCAATGAACTTTAAATTCTAACGAATATTTAACACTGGAGCAGGAAGACATTTTAAATATGCAAAATAAATAAACAGAACAGCAGAAACAACAAATAAAATGAATTATAAAGTCTGTAAGCGAAAATATCCTTCAAAAAAACGACTGACTTAAATAGATTAACTCATTAAGCATTTTGTTTAATCCAAAAGTTAACGCCACTTGTTTAAGTTGAGTTCAAACAACAAGTGGAAGAAAATTAAGTTATGTTCACTTGAAAGATGTGAGGTCACATCTTCCCAAAACACCAAAAAGATCAGAAACGAGCCCAGATGTCTGACCGTCAGTCTGAAGTGATCCTTGTGTTTGGTCTGAACGGCCGATGTGAAGTGCTGATCGCTGGGCTGAGGAAGCCGGTTCTCCTCATCCAGAATGTCCAGGATTCCCACCAGCTTCGCCTCCACAAGATCTGGACCGAAATGTCAAGATCCACCACAGAATTACAGTTTATGCTTACACTTAACGTCCAGTAATTTATGCTAATTAGCGATTATGATTAGCATAAGATTAGCAATATCAAAGTTGTCCCACAACTTTGATATTGTGGGACATCAAAGTTTTTCGTCTGACCAGTTTCAATAAATTGGGTTCATGATTGTGTCAAAATAAATTACATGAATCAAAATAAAACTAAATAGATCAGAATAAAACTACCTGGATACTGCAAATTTAGTAAACTTCCATCAAATTACAGATAACATCAATACCAATATTGGATCGATACTAGCGTGCAAAACCAATACTTTAGTTTTAGATTCCATCTTGAAATTGTTTTATTTTTATATTGTTTCGTAACTCCACCTAAAAAACCCCAACATTGTTTAGATTTTTAGAAAATGATAATAGTTTGTAATTTGCTCATTTAGGAAAAATGCACCAGAATCAAGTTAAAATGTTATTAAAGTATTTTATATATTCTTCTAAACTTTGTTCCAATCTGACCTACGTTTGATGTATCACTGCAGTCTCAACCATTTTATCATCAGATCCGACAGGTAGCGGCGCTCCGTCTTCAATCAACTTGGAACTGAAAGTGAAACTGCCAGCAGGACCTATTTTTTAATACTTCAGCTAATAATTATCTGAACATTTAGAGCTCATGGCGAATTAAAATTTTATCTATGATGGTTTGTTAATCCTTCAATATGATCAAAAACTATAAATAGTACAAGCTGGTGATGCAGCAACCAAAATGTACCAGAAATTACTGTGATAAACAATAATATTGTAGTTTTGAGACCATTTTTGACTGATAACGGCATAATAATACGGGTTTGCTCTATCAAAGACTAGTAAATTTTAATTTTGTACAGAAAACTCCACACTGGAACTGAAAGACATTTAAAATATCCAAAATAAAACAACAACCAAAAACTACAAAAGAAATAAAAACACACAAACCGAACCGTAAATAATATTAATTAGAAAGTCTGCAATCGAAATTGCCTTCAAAAGAATATTATTCATCAGAATGGAAATTATTGAGCTCATTTTCATGTATTATGAAATTAACTGATTATTGTGACAGGCATAGATGTATCCTGTTCTGCTATTTTTGCAGCAGAACATCAACTCCCTTGATCACAAAGAACATGAACTATTCAAATGGGGAAAAACACAAAAAGAAAGAAACTTGATGGTGCAAAAAAAATCCAGTTTGTTTCCCAACACACAAGCAAGACAGTAAATGATGCAACAGTGGCTTCATTTTCAGTTTTCAATCATTTACAACACAGAAATTACAAAATCACAAAATGTTTTTTCCGACTTTGGGATTCATTGAAACTTCCACTGCTCATCATTTCTGAATTTGATTATTTGAAAAGTATAAAACATGTTCCTGGATGCTCATTCAGACACATGTTTG
The DNA here is from genome assembly GCA_903067055.1 of Poeciliopsis paucimaculata. Taxonomy (NCBI): domain Eukaryota; kingdom Metazoa; phylum Chordata; class Actinopteri; order Cyprinodontiformes; family Poeciliidae; genus Poeciliopsis; species Poeciliopsis paucimaculata. The sequence goes on from CAEGAD010043953.1 coordinate 175,244, forward strand.
AATTATTCATCCAACATGCTATTCAGAGAATAATGTTACAGAAAAATTAGCATGAGCAAGCACCTGCGCATAAATGGAGAAGATTGATGAGTGAATTAATGGCCATCCCAAACGGTCATTTGCAAGTCATAAATGTTATTCACTGCTGTCAGTTAGCCTCACACCTGAATAATCACAACCTTTGAAATACAAATCAAACTCATTCACCTTGGTAAGTACGCGGACTACTTCAACTCATTAATTCCAGGATTGATTCGAGGACAAACGGAACCAAAACAAGAGGCGTGATCTGAGTTTCTGACGGCGTCTGAAACTTATCAGAGGGTTTTACTGGGGGACATGAGGGACATGTCTGCTTCTCCCTTCAGTCAAACAGACATGGACGCTTTGAGAGAAACAGGAAGTCTGCGTTTCTGTCGCGTGTTTATTTATCGGCTGTGACGCGAGGAAGGATTCAGGTGAACGCCGCGTGGACGGGCTGATATTAGGGATGAAGTCAATTCAACACTTTATAGAAACGCTGTTTCTTAGCTTCATTAGTGGCATTTTCTAATAATATTAGCATGTAAAGCAGAAGTCAAATTCTCTGTGATAGTTACTGTAAATGGATACTAAGGTAACATTTCTGACAGTTAGCTTTAATATTTTAAGTATTAGTTACTTTCATTTCCATCAGAACTGTATATTGATTAAAGCATGTTTTGGTGAGGTGTTTCGGTTTTTATCTTCCCATTGAACCAGCATCATTCTGTCTCATTTTTATTTTACTGCTGAGCAGCAGAGTATTTGGGGGATTTCTCTGAATAATTCTTAAAATCAGTTTGTTTGTATACTTGAAGTTCTGGTTTATCCATTTGTGTCAATGGATAAAAGTTTTCTTTAAATCTCTCACTGTATATTTAAAACAATTATTTTTCTGTTTGCATATAAATTACATTTGATTTTAAATCATTAAATCGATTATTGAAATAATTTAGTAATTGATTAATCATTAACTGGAGCATACATGCTACAAAAGTGAACATATTCAGAGAAGTAATGACCCAAAACTTTAAAAAACATTTTGCATTTAAGATGAAAAACAAAAAAAAACAACTTTGTAAATATGTTAGCTTCACCTGGTTAAAAGTCTGTGATAAATCTTCCAATAATCAGCTTTTGCTGTCCAGTTTTTAATCTTTTAATCTGGAATATTGTCAACAATTAGCTTTTCTCTTTATTGATGTTAAATCCTGTTGATATGAGGAACATTTTTTAGCTGCAGATGCATCTTTTGCTAGAAATAATCAAACATTCACCGTGTTCATTTCTTTTATTTCCTTATTTAAAAAAAGAACTTCATATTTTCTGTTTATGTGCATATTTTAATGTATTTCCAGTGTTGTGTAAAACAGATTTAAACAGAAAATTGTCAAAAATAATCAATATATTAAAAAACAGCTAAAATAATTGTTATTTGCAGCCCTAGATTACATGTAAATAATTTTATCAATAACATAAAACCAGTTTTTTTTAAATTTATTTTTGTAGCAGAGATTGCTTGCTGAAGCACATAATTAATCACAATTGAACAATGTAACTGAATCTACTACAAAATTAATATGCAAGAAACCAAATTAACTGTTAGTGCAACAACTTCAGAGTGTAACGATGCGTATTTTATTAAGAGCAAAACAGAACTGATGATGAATTTACAAACTGTAAAAATGGTACCAAATTTTCATGTAAATAAATATAAATATCCTAAAAGTTTGAGGATTTAAAACCAGTCAGAAACTCACCAATGCAGTCCTGGTTGTCCACATAATGCACCTCGTTCACCCCCAGCCCTTCCTTCTGGTAGAGCTCCTGCTCCTGTAACAACCAAAAACACAGAAATCAGACACTGAAAGAAACTCTTCCAGGTTTTCAAACAATCCAACAAGCTTCAGACTAACAACTTTTATATAATAAGTACTGAGCAGAACCAGAATTGACAGCCACTAATTAAATGACATTACAGGAGAGGAAAAAAGCTGAAATTAGCAGTCTAATGGGAACGCTCAAAGGAAATGTGGGCTTAGAAAGCGAAAAAGAAAGCAAAGTGAGAGAAAAATCATCTGCATGCAAACAATGTTTTCCTTTTTTGCGTTTGGCTCATCACCCACCTCTTTGAGAATGCGTTCGTTGAAGAACTGCTGCAGTTTCTCATTGCAGTAATTGATGCAGAACTGTTCAAAGCTGTTGTGCTCAAAGTATTCTGAGAGGATCCAAAAACAGAAGATACATTTAAATTAAAACCCTGACAAATAAATGCAAAGCTGATATTAATTATAGGAACGGGGAAATGAGTTTCTCCAACAAGATGCCTGGTAAGGAGTGTGTTTACGCATCATATTAGCTAAATTAAAAATCAGGCCACACACACAGCCAACATCCTCCTCAACGAGAGACAAGAGAAAAGAAATGCAAATTTTGGCAAATTACAAGTCAAAAGTACAACAATGTATTAAGGATGTTGAAGATAAAGAGAAGGAATTAAATTCCTGCCAGGTTACACAGAAATTTTGAGATTAATCTCAGAAAAAATGCAGAAATTTGTGAGCTAAATTTTTTTACTTCTGAAACTCAGAAATTTCTGCGTTTTTCTCAGATTTACCTAAAGATTTCTAGACTTTTCAGATTTTTTTTTAGGAATTTTTTTTACTTTTGGAGCTCAGAAATGCAAAAATCTTTAAAGAAATTTTCTGAGATTCATCTTATTTTTTCCCCTGAAACTTTAAGCTCCTGGTTTTTGTTTAGAAAATTTCAGAAATCAATCTCAACATTTCAGAGTTTTTCAGAACTCAGATATTTTCAAAGTTTTTCTAGTAAATTTGTGAAATTAATTAAAAAAAAATTGACTTTTTTATCTTGCAAATATTTGACTGTTTTTTCTAGAAAACTTTTAAAATTAATTAAAAAAAATTTTCTAGCAAATTTTCCACTTTTCAAACCCAGACATTTTAATGTTTTTTCTAGAAAACGTTTTTGGCAGAACGTTTTATTCCCTCTACATGGCCGTAGTGAGGCTGCTCTCAGAGCGGATCTGTCATTACCAAACCCAGCGATGTCCAACACGCCGATGAAGTTGGAGGATGCCTGGAAGGGGAAGCACTGGTTGACACGTTTGACCACATGATCGAAGAGGCGGCTGTACACGGCCTTGGCCAGCGCGTCCCGAGCATTGTTCGCCTGCTCCACCTTTAGAGGAACCCTGGAGGGACACAAAAAATGGGGCAAAGTCTAACTGGGACAGCAATGCTCTGTTTCAAATCAGCCCCATTTCTAAAGTGGCATCTTTCAAGTTGCTTGGAGCTTAATATTCCAGCTAGGAGTTTAGTTTTAAAAGAAATCTGAACTTTGAACCCTACCTGAATCTGGTAGGTGCTTTTCTCACCGTTCATGTTCGAATTATTCACAGAGGTTGCCTGATCTCACAAAGTGCAGGTCAAAGAGTTCGACTGAGCTGTCCCAGCTGGGAAGAAGCTGAATTTGAATTTAAAATAGCCTCTTTTTCCATTTTATCTCTTTTCCTCCTACTTCCTTTTGTTATTCGGCTCAGAAAGCCTTTCAGATACAAAAGCACAACTCAAACAATCAGCCTGTTAGCAGATTTTCTTCTTTTTACATTTACAAACACACAATTACTGTCAATGACAGGTAATTTTATCAGCTGCAATGTTTCATCTGATGAGTTAAAAGACTTTTCCCTCCCAGGGGACGCCTGGATGTATCTGCAGCTTGGTAACAAAGCTCCACCTGCTCCCCAGACACCGGGGCTGCAGCGCACCGCAGCCACGCTCCCCTGCCTCCTTAGACACATGCTGCATTATTGATGTGGAGGAAACACTTCCAGGCCAGGCCAGCAGCTGGCCCCTTCTGAAATATTCATCTACCAAACATGGCATCACCACCAAAGTACAGAGGAGCAGTGTTAATATCATATCCTCATTTGCATACGGTGGTTTAACTCACAGGGCATTTAGAAAGACAGATTAGAAAAAAGAGAAACATCTCCTTTAGCTTAACTCTGATTATTTCACTGAAATCACCTCAAAGTTTATCCTTTTGACTGAAGCAGGATTGGTTTTCTTACTTGATGACTGTGCCTTTGGCGCCCCCTGCTGTCGTGAGCATAACTCTAGTTGTGAGGCTGACCCGCAGGTCGTCCTGGTCCAGACCCAACAGCTCTGCGCAGAACTTCAACGTCTGGTCCGACTGTTTCTTAATGGTGCAACCACCTGGAAGCAAAATCAATAAAGTAAATAAATAAACAACACAACTTCATAATCGAGGCGTCCTTACAGTCTTTTGCTGTTACTGGAGTCTCGAAACAGAGACACGACCTTCACAAAGGACAACAAAAAGAAACTGACCAATAAAAGTAAAGCAGCATCTCCATTTTTATCACCTCAGTGGTTTTGAAGGTCTGCAATTTACTTTTCAGTTACAGAAAATGTATGAAAATACCACTTACAATTTTAAAAAGACAACTTTTATCTACTTCATTAAAATAAAATCATGAGAAAATGCAACATTTACACGTCTTGAAAGATTAGGCTTGTCACAATATCAAATTTTATTGGACAGGAAGTTATTTTAAATATCCAAAATAAAACACAACAACCGAAAGCAATAAATAAAAGTGAAACAAAAACCAAACACAACCGAAACCCAGAAATAAACTAGAGTATTGTTCAAAAAACATTAAACATCAAAACGGAAGTTGAGCTGATTTGAATTTATAATGAAAATAATTGCAGAAAAGAAATGTTGTTCCATTAAAACCCGAACTCAAAGTATTTTATTAGGATTTTAGGAGCTAGAACAGAAAATAGTGTCTAATCATGGGGGAATAACTTAAATTTCAAATGTTTTTTTTACAAATAAAAAACTAAAAATGTTTCCAAACATCTGGATTTAGATCATTCCCTGATACCAACTCTGGAGGAGCTGCAGAGATTCGATTCTGAGATGTGGGAATCGAAGTCATGCACTAGGTAAATCCTGGACGATCCTGTTAGAGGCTGCCGAAGACGTGAGACTGAGGTGAAGGTTCGTCTTCCAGCACAAAACGTACAACCAGAGCAACAATAAAATGGTTCAGATGAAACCAGAACCCAATCTAACTGAAAAATCTATGGCAGGACTTGTGTCCAAATATGACAGAAGAAATGTTGAAAAATGTTGGTATGAATCAAAATTGACCAAAATCTTTGTTTTTTTTTTTTGTAAAAAACAGGAAGAAAATAAAGGGTGGAAATGAATGATGCTTATAAAGCCGTGGAATGAGCTGATTATCCAATCCAAGGTTTTTGTTTTGTAGAGACTAAATAATAAAATATTATTGATTATTGCTCATTTCTCACCCGAGGAGCTGCCAGTTTCTTCAAAGTCGATGTTTCCCAGATGCAGAACGCCAGCGACGACCCTGAAGAGGTCCAGCTTCTCCGTGTCGTTCAGGCCGATCTTCTTCATGGCCACGCACATCCTGTTGAAGTCGCCCTGGTCGTCCAGCAGGGGGTCGCGGAGAGCGCCCAGCTTCACATGCTGCAAGAAACATGGAGGAGTCAGAAAGTAAACAAAAGGTCAAGTTAAAAAATTCAGCTCAGATCAAGTCAAACACTCAAACACAGGGATGCACGAATATGAAAATCTGGACTGATATAAATATAAATACAGCTGTTATGTACAACAGGGCTGCACAGTTGGTACCACTGCTGCCTTGTAGCAAGAAGACGAAGAAGAAAACAACAAGATGTAAATGGAGGATGATGTTTATTTATGATTTATCGCCTGAACAAACATATTCACTTAGTTTGTTATTTAATGGAAACACTGCAAATGTGAAATTGTATTTTTTTAACATTAGTGTGCTATCAACAAAGTTTTGTGCACATTTGTAATGGAAATGCAGCTACTGTTACCGTCACTTGACAAACCTCCAGGAATAAATGGCAACAAGATGGAAAGATTGTTTATTTTGGCCCAGTTTATTTATGTTTAATTGAACCAATACCCATATGTTAAAACTAATATCGGCCGATACTGATGTTAGTGACGATATATCGTGCATCCCCACTCAAACTTCACACTGTGAAACTGAAAAACAGGTTTGAAATATGAAAATCAAAGAAATGCCTCCACCAGCAGAACTCAGCAAAAACAACTAAATATTACAATAAGAATAAAATAATAATCTATGAATATGTAAGAATAGTTCTACATCACAATAAATCTTGTAAAGTGATCACTGAAAATGAATTTTTAAAAAGGAGGAAAAAATTGTCTTTTTTTCTAAGAGGGTGACATGGCTGCATGTAAAATTTGCATGAAGTTCTGCAGTCGTGCCTTTAAGGTCAGAAGACAGCCGAATAATTAAGCAACACCAAGCCCAGATCCAAGCTGGCATGCAAATGGAAAAAGAAAAAAAACTTCATGCACCCATTTCCTGTTTTCACTAAAAGCGAGAGCAAGAAAAACTCTGACGGAAAGTCAGGAAAAACACAGGAGGAAAAACAAATCACCTTATTTTCCTGTTTATTATCAGCGATGGGACAGAGAGAAAATGACATCATCAGGAGCAAATAAATCAGTTTTACTTACATCACAGCTCACAGGACGCTCATCATTAAATTACTGATTATAGACATTATAAGCAAACGATATGATTAACAAGATTGATTTCAGTTTCTATTATTACAGGTACAAATCTAATCATTTAAGTTTAAAAAACAATATGATAGGATCTCACTGAAAAGTGAATTTATTTAATTATTTCAAGTGTTAATTCTGATTATTCTGGCACAAAGTTAATAAAAACCCAAAATTTCTCAGAATATTTTAATATTACATCAGACCAATAAGAATTTTATTTTTTTTTACTTTTATTTTGAAGTATGCAGACAGGAAATAGCCAAAGATGGCGAATAAATGCCGAATAAATAATAGTATTATTTCCACTGGCAGATTATTTCACTTACATTTTCCAACTTTATAAGTAAAATAATCTGCCAGTGGAACCAGAACTTTTTCATTAATATAAATGAATTATTGACTTAAAACAAGATCGTCTATTACTGAAGTTACTTATAAGTTAGTTTTGTCTTATTTCTAGTGTATTGGGATTTTTACTGTACAGTAAAATAAAAATACTTTGTACTATTTTGTGTTTTTGAAGTTTGCCAAGTCAGCAGTGTTTCTGAATTAAAGCCTCTTTTTAAATTGGTCTGATGTAATTTTCATATATTGTGGGTTTTCCATTTGCTGTTAGCTACATTTGTTATATTAAATGAACAAAATTAAACCCCTGAAATGCATCACGTTGTGCATAACCCATCTATTTTCACCAAAACTCTGCAGTTTTTACAGAAAAAATTAAATAGTTTGTCCCTTGGAGAGGAAAATATGTTTTTCTATCATTTATAATATTAATTAAAACGCTTTGCTGGTCAAAGTAAGTTTGCACTTTAGCCCTTGTTACTGCTGAAACTAGAATATTTAATTTCTCTGCTAGTAATTTATGGTCTAGAAAAACCACAAACTGAACATTAGAGGGACACAGGAGGAACGTTACCTCAGCACTCTTGCGGCTTTGTAAGATTTGTTTATCAGAGTCTTTACTGGCGAAGTATCTGGTGCATCCTCGGTTCAGGTACTGCAAAAACAATCCAGAAAAAAACTGTTCAATAATGTCAAGATTAGGAAATGTTAAACTCATTGTTGGTGAGAAATCCGGATTGATTTATTGCAATGTTATTCTGAATAATTAGAAGAAAATCCTTGGGGATTTGATGCTGGTAAGCATTTACAAGAACAGCCTGAGGTGGGTTTTGTTCTGGTCTCAGAACAAAAATAAACAATCACTTTTTACATTTTAAGTAGCTGAACTGAAAATAATCAGTCACGAAATTACAATGCCAGTCGACGCAATATTGGTTGGCTACGAAATTTGTCTGCTATAAGTTTCTGGATAAGTTGCGTGGTTTTCACAGGTTTTCACAGAAAGTAATCTGAAACGTGCGGTGTGCATTTTTATTCAGATTCTCTTAAAGCTTCCATATATTCAGGCATATTTTGTGAGCTGTGCAAACAGTTGAAAGTTTATAACCAAACGTACTGATTGACATGATCTATTCCTTCATTTCCCACAATCCTCCTGAATGCTAGCTTAACGAGCTAATTGGGCGTCTGGCTCCGTTTCTTATCACCTGTCAGTGCGGCACAATGAATAGCTGCACCAACTCTAAAACTAAACTAAGTATTAAAGCAATCATAAGAGTAGCTTTGTGTTTTAATTTGGGATTTGCATAAATGTGGAACCTAGGCGTAGAAAATAAATCAGAGTGCCATGACCATGATGAAAAATGGTTAAATATGCAATTCCCAAATTAACTGCATATTTAAAATCTACTATTTTCCAAAGTACATTGGACAAAAACAAAAAAACTTTTGATGCATAAAGCTCAAAGGCTCATTTGTGGTTTTAAAAAGACCAAACATGACAAACGTCAAGAACATGAACCCTTCTGTAAGGAGCTTGCTGTTGCACACTGACCCTGAAGTTATCGGGCGAGTCGAGGTGTAACGTCTTCTTCAGGTCTTCAGACGCCCCGGCACACAGCCGGTAGAAGATGTGGTAGTTCCTCTCCTCGTTGCTTTGCATACAGATCCTAGATTTCTCCAACAAGTAATGGGAGACGAATCCACCCACAACAGCGTTCTGGTGACGCATAAGACAGGTTTTACAGCAGACGTGTCAATGAATAATTACTTAGACACTGCAAAAATACAAAATATCACCAGGTATTTTTGGTTTAGTTTCTACCGCAAATATCCCAGTACACTTGAAATAAGACAAAAAAAAACTTCTGATTATCTTTTCAGCACGGTAGAAGAGCTTGTTTTAAGTAAATAATTTCTTATATTGATGAAAAGTACTACTTATGTGTGAAATCATCTACCAGTGGACATTTTTAACGTATAATATCTTGCTTCACTAGCACCATTTCATCAAAATTAAAGATTTGTCTTAAAACGAGCTCTCATACAAGTTCCTTGTAAGTTAGTTTTGTTCTATTTTAAATGTACTAAGATATTTACACTACAAATTAACCCAAAAGTTATTTATGTGTGCCTGAAGTGCAAACAAAACTGAAGAAATCATCATCACTTACTTTGTCATTGAAGTGAATTTCTACAAACTTCCCAAACCGACTGCTGTTGTTGTTACGGACGGTTTTCGCGTTTCCGAAAGCCTCCAGAAGGGGATTTGCTGGAGCATAAAGTATAAAAACCACAGTGACAATTACCCCACAAACACACATAATCCAGCAGAAACATGGTCATGGATTACCTTCCACAATTCTTTCATCAATATCTTGACCACTGCCATATGTTGTTGTCAGGTATCTGCAGGATGAGCAGAAAAATAAACAGATGGTGGTTTTACCTTGCAAAGCAGCAATGCATGCTGGGTATTCAGCTGCACAGTCAACAATGAAGTTAGATGATGGTATTATTTATTATGTTTATTAAGTATTGAAGCAGTAGTTTTATGTTTTAATGTTGGATTTGTTTTCCCATCGTCAGGATTATTTTCTAATTGAATTATTTATGTTTTATGTTTCTGAATTCCTTTTTAATCATATTTATTAATCCAAAAATTCACCAAATATGGTAGGAATGAGGGCGACCTTTACTGTAATGAAAATATAACAGACTGCTTGAACATTAAATGGTTTTAAAGGTGTTAAAAAATGTTTCAAATTAGTTTTTCTAAAAATGAACTGAAACATTGCGAGTTAAACTAAGAATTTCTCCTTTTTAAAAATGGTTCATAGTTAAACTGAGCACCAAAATATTTGTCAGATAAAAAACTTTCAAAAAGTAAAAGTGTGCTTTATCTACTTAGGAGACTGGCAAATTTTACTTCAGAGTATTAAACACAAATGCAGTTTAATCTTCAGATTTTTCTATGTTCAAATGTTTGAAAACTAAGTATTTTTCAATGCACTATTGTCTTTATTTGTTCGCAGCACAAAACAGAAATAAAATGCATTAAAGCATTTATACACTCAGGGTAAAAATGTCTGAAAGTCATGAATGGTTTTATGAAGAATTGGAAAACTGTTTTAAAAATGACCTGAAATAAATCAGAGCACAACAGGAAAGAAAGAAAGAGGAAATACCTGAGAACAAACTTGGTGTTTTCAGTTTTTCCAGCTCCAGATTCACCAGAAACGATGATGGATTGACTCATCTTTAAAACCTTCATGTCCCTGTAGGCTTTATCCGCTACAACAAACAAAATGGAACACTGATTGTGTCATTTGCCACCCATGCAAATTTATGAAATAAAATAATGCATTATTTCATTTATCAAATTGTGGTGCAGAAGACATAGAACAAGCTTATAGAAATCAAACATCGGGGTGTGAAGACTTTCAAAACGTCCTCCTTCCTGCCTGTTTCTGCTACCTGGACATTCAGTGTCATCCTCGTTGAGCTCAAAGTTTGCACGGCGTTTCTGCAAACATTAACCTGCAAGGGGTCAGTCTGACAGGCGAGTTCTCACCTATAGCGTAGACGTGGGGTGGCAGAGTTCCCAGCGACTTTCCTTGGTACGACTTGATGGCGTCAGGCCCGTACAGTTTCGGTACGTCATAGTAAGGATTAACGGCTATCAGGATATTCGCCACATACGTCTGCAGGAGAAGCACATGCATGGTTAGAGCCACTGCAGATGCATAATTTAGATTCCTCAACAAAAAACAATAACAGAGGTGAAAGAGAGGACTGAAAGCGAGCAAGACACACCTTCTACCGTTTTTCATGTCTTGAATTTTTCATCTCGCAGCTGTTTCTAATTTCCTAAGTGAGTCAGTGAGGTAAAGGCAGAGTTTCCCGGTCTGACCCGGGTCTGACCTTCCCCGGTACCACCTGGAAGTTCTTCCCAAGGGAGACAAGGACGGAGATCCTATCTCTCTGCTCTGCAATCTGCTACTTAATCCAAGTCAAAACTAGCATTGTACATTTTTGTACAATAATAACAGCCTACGTGTTTGTAAAGAGAAATTAATATCACATGTTTGTGGTTTATTCAGAAAGCAAGAGAGAGCAAGCTTTCAACAGATAACAGGAAGGCTAAACCAAGCTGCCTATTTTTAATGATTTTAGCTTATTCAGTTTCTATTAGTTCACAGAACTAAATGTTAGCAGCAAAACATAGTCAAAAGTTAAAGTCCATAATTTTCCACATGGTTAATTTTGTTTTTGATCCAAAAACATTAAAATGGACAAATATTTATATTATTTTTGCAACATTTTGGTTCCCCCATTACTTTCAAGGACTCCACTGTAAACACCAGAAGACTATTTTTCATGATCTATTTTGTACTGATATAGGTTCTTATTAACAAACTAGGATCTTTTCTAACTTTTAAAATGAAAGAACAGCAGCAGAGAAACTTATCTAATCATATATATATAGATAGATATAGATATATAGACATATATATCTCTATATATATCTATATCTCTCTCTCTCTCTCTATGTATATATATATATATATACATAGAGACTACCAAAAAATGGCTTATATGGTAGCCATTTTTTCCAAGGGGTTGTTCATAGAAGGAAAGTGATGAATATTCTGAATTCTGATCTATTAATCGTTATAGCAAAATATAATATTTTCAAGGCTGTAAATTATGAACAGAAGTAAAAACATACATAGATGTGGTCCTTAGTGTACCGAACTCTGACATTGTTGAGAAGAGTGGCTTCATTTAGGTACATGAGGGAACCTGAACAGAGGAAAAAAAGAACAATTGAAGCCAAATTATTGAAGAACAAAGTGAAAATTTTAAAAAGTGGAAACGTACAGTTGTCATCGACGTGTTTGTTGACATCATCCTCTGCTGGGAAGACTTGGTTCATAGGAGCCAGAAACGTCTGAAACATGAACCACATCAGTGACGGTAACATTTACACCACGACATTTACAAGAAGAAAAACACAAGCTGTGTCTGGTTCAGTTATGCAAAAATTATTTACCCTTTATCAGCTGCTACACTGCAAAAACACAAAATATTAGTAAGTATTTATGGTGAAGGTTCTAGTGTAAATATGTCAAATTCGTCAAAACTAATTTACAAGTAACTTTTCAGCAAGACAGAAGAGTTTAAATCAGTCATTTTTTAATCCTGGCAGATTATTTCATTTAAAATACCATTTTTTCTTTTTTAATATTAATAAATTATAGCTTAAAATAAGCTGCTATATCTTGCAAAAATTTACTTGTAAGTTAGTTTCGTCTTATTTTAAGTGCAGTAAGGTATTTTCAGAAACTAGACCAAAATACTTGGTAAGATTTTACATTTTTGCAGAGTAGAAAACATTTTTATTGGGGCGTAAAAGCCATATGTGTGTGTTAAGCACAGAGAAGATCAAATCAATCCGGCATAAACATGAAAGATTGATCGCGCTTAAAGACGGCTGTAATGCCGTTCAAAGCCACATGGATGTGTTAGTTACTGCTGCTCTGGCGGCTTTGTCTCTGAGTCTGAGTCAATGGAAATAAACTCAATGGAACAAGTCGGCTGTGAGAGAAACAAGGGGAGACACGGCAGCGTGATGAATAATTTGGAGGGAGAGCAACAAGATCTGAACACCTGACTGAGTCGGTGAGCGGACTGAGTGAGGAGCCGATGAAAATGATGATCTGGGCCGGCCCAAGGCATGTGCAAGTTGAGCAGCTGCTTAGGGATCTACACCAGTAGAGCAAAAAGCTAGCATGGTAAAAAATGTTTTTGAATAATACAAAATAAATGCTATTATACATTAAAAAAGTTGGTACTTATATAGTAGGTTTCTCTTCTAAATTCAGTGTTTAAATAGTTAAAATAATATTGCACACTTTTTATTGGCAGATTATTATGATTTTAATATTTTTCCCCTGAAATTTTTATCAATATTAATGAATTATTTCCTTCGAACAAGCTTCTATTTTGTGCTGAAAAGTAACTTATAAGTTATAACAGTGTCTTGTTTCAGGTAGGACTGTCACAATAACCAACCGAAAGTTATTGCAATAAATGTCATTTTGAGACCATTTTCATCAAGTGATATAATGTTAATGACATAATGATGCAAGAACACATTCTCAATAAACATTTAACACTAGAACTTGAAGACATTTTACTCATGCAAAATAAACTAACAAAACAACATAAATAGCGAATAAAAGCAAAATAGTCCTTAAAAAATGGCCAGTTGGGACCAAAGAACCAGTTAGAAAACTTTTGTCATCAAGTTTTTGGTAGAAAAAAAATTATAAATCATGCAAAAGAAAATTGAGTCAATTTTAATTTATTGTGCGATTAATTGATTTATTGCTTATTGTGACAATTATTCAGGGTATTGAAGGTGTACAGGGTGTTTTTGAAGTGTATCTTACACACATAGAGTAACCCAGGAATGACCAGGCATCTGGTTTTGATTTTAAAATGGGGCCCCACATTACAACTTACTCGGGGCCCTAAAATTGCTTTGTTCAGCCCTGATGATGATGAAGCTGAACTCATTAGAACCAATAAAGCTGCTCTATTATTAATGGTGACAAATCAATCAAGACAAACCCAAGTTTTACTCCTACAATATATTTTTTATTTCATAAACTCCATTATATTTAACAGCTGGCCTCCACATCTCTATATTAATGCTTGGCAGCGTAAACCCGGCCGGCTGCACAATGCTGCATGGTTTATTACCACAGGGAGCCGGTGATCATAAACAAGGGGAGCTTTGTGAGCCTCCTGGAGGATGTTGGCACAAACACAGACACGGTCATCCACGATAACGACTGTGTGAATAACAGCTAACCAATAAAACGTAACGCAGAAACACAGCCGCTAATGAGCCTGCTGACATGTTTCAGGGGATCAGGCTCTAAAACAAAGATGTTTTCAACTTCAAAGGGATTTTTTTCGCCACACAAACATATATTAATTATCCAGCTCAGAAATCAGGAGCTGATTTCTGCATGCAGATGCTTTGCAAATGTATAATTTTCATAGGAGCAGGAAAAGTTCACAGGAAGCAGTAAAGCTGAGGTAAATAATGCAACGCCGGCATCCCTGGAACCAATTAAACAAATTATCTGGAGTAAAATATGTAAATTCAGCTGTGAGAAAGGGAAAGTGCTGTTGTGCGTTTCTACTTCCTGATCGTTGTCAGTTTGACGTAACATAATAAAATAAAAATAGAAGCACATCATTTATTTTAATCTTCAGCCATTTGGAAATATATGACAATTAAAACACAGGAGATTCCATTAGGTAGGATTGATTTATTATTTAATATTGTTGATTTTACTGATAAAATATAACTAAATTCTATTTAATAATTTAAAGATGATAAAATTAATATTCAAATTTTCTAATAAATAAAATGTTGGGTTTTTATTTGCTGAAAGTCATAACCAACAAAATGCTTGAAATTTATAACTGCAAATATTGAATCTGTGTATTTTGTACCATTGAGAGGAATTTAAAAAATTTTTGTCTTGTTTTTTTTAGCATTGTATGTTTTTTTTTTTCTTTTTTGACTTGTGTATGGCAAAGTTAAAAATGACCAAAAAGTAAATAACTACATAGAAAGAAACTTTTTTTGAGGATATTTTAAATTATTGAGACATTTTGGCATTTGTTGCATTGAAATCAACAAAATGCAGCCATTGTAATGTTGTCAAATCGAATTAAGATTGTGCAAACATAATCAATTTTTCTGTAATTTTTTGCTTTTATGTATTTAATCAAGGCTATTGTACTCTTTGGATGTGTTGTTTTTATTGTTGTACTGCAGTTTTTTGCCCTGCTTCCTAGACAAATTTCTCCTACTGGAGACTAAAAATTATTTTGTCTTATTTTATTTTCTTTGTTGTATGATAGTAGAACTGATTTAGCATAAAATTGTCTGTTGTGTTTGTAGAAAAGCTGCAACATACCACTCTTATTTTAAAAATAGACACTGAATTTGTTGTTTTTCTGTATAAACTGCACCTTACAGATTAAGTAAGGGCTCCTAGCAAAACATTAAGACAGAATGTAAAAAGATTTATGAAATTATTTAAAGAATAAGAGGCATCTAGCAGCTGCTGTAAACATCAGATGGCTGCAGGTTGTGGACCGGCGGTGACTCAGGTGCAACAGGTGGCCTTCACCTCCTAATGAGCTGCTCTCTGTCTTTTCTCTCTCTGTCTCTCTAGGCAACGCTATCAGCACACCTGCTGCTGCTCTTTACTTATTTATGCTTCTGTACATGTGGTCTCTCGTGTTTCTCCCATTATGCACATTGTTGTGCTGACGCCTTCCAGCCTGAAATCACACTGGAGACTGGCTGAAGGAAAGTTACAGAAATATTTATTCACAGAATTTATGTTTGGGGGAAAATATTTTCCATGAATCCATGATTTTTAATATAAATTTTCTAACTTTTCCAGCACAAAACAAAGGCAAAATTTCATATTTTATATAAGTCACTGAAGCATTAGCAGTAATAAATATTCATTACATTGAAACTATCGACGCGGAAACTATGTTAGTTAAAATAAATACAGAAAAGTTACAATATAAAAATGTCTGAAAATTTTTCTCTCCAAGTTTTCTGGCATTTAGGAAACAGAAATAATTTTGGTGATTCTAAATGGCCTAAAACAAGAAACGTTTAGTTTGATTCAAGTTCAGATAGTGAGAAAAGAAAAGTCAGCAGCTGCGATTTCAATATAAATGCACAAAAAACTGTCACTAGTCGTGAAAACAATTCCGTTAATATAGAAATGCAATTAAAAAATCACATGTAAATAAATTCATGTGATAAATAATTAAAAACCATTTTGCGCCATCATCGTTCTATCATTTCCTGTTGTCTTCTTTTTTGATCACATGACTCGTGTGATGCAAAAAAAGGTCTTTCCATTCCAGTTCTGAAAAATACACTACTTTTGATAGAGCCGGAAACTTTTTTGACCTGCCGTGTCTCCATTAAGAAAAGTGTATTTTCGTAATTCCAATTATATCAATAAAAACACAACTTGTGTCTTTTTATTTGGTGTATGAAGATATTTTGTTTCAACTGTTCCAAATTTAGGCTTTTAATCAAATGTTAGATTGAAATTAAGCACTTTCCAAAACCTTGAAATGCCTCATTGGAAACCTTGTGTTGACAGCAGAGTGGCGACACTTTTGAGACCAAAGTACAAAAATCAAACCGATGCACATCATCTTTCTCGCTGCATGTTCAGAGCGAAACTTGCTTGTAAGCTGAGAGTCACAGTTTGCGTGCAGCAGTGCGATGACCCACCTTGCCCTTCTGGTTCAGCGGTTCTATGGTGAGCGCCTCGGCTCCTATGTCAACGATCATGCCCAGCTGGAACCCGTCGGTGGGGTGGGGCGCCCACACTGGCTTCCCATCCTCCATGGCTTAGCTCCGCTCGGCCGAGCCGCTCCGCTGGGGAGAGAGCGACAGGAACAGGAAGGTGGGTAACAAATATAAGAAGAACCTGCTTTTGCAGAAATATGCAAAGTTGGACACACAGATTTGCATTTTTTACATCAGTTCATAAAACCAAACCTGATCCTCAGCTTCTAAAATAACTTCCAAATGCATTGTAAAATGCACAAAGACACTTCAGTCTGTCATCAGAGCTACAAAACAGCAAACTCTTACCAAGTACTTTTGGTCTAATTTCAAGTGCAAATATCTAAGAAAACTTGAAATAACAAAAACAAACTTCTAAGTAACTTTTCAGCAAGATGTAGATAGGAGCTTGTTTTAAGTCAATAACTCCTTAATATTGGTAAAAATGTGCTATTTTACTTATAACAAAATATTTTTCATATGTTATAAAATAATCTGCCGGCGGAACTACCACACTTCATCAATATTAAGAAATTGTTCAGCTAAAATAAGCTC
Organism: Poeciliopsis paucimaculata; assembly: GCA_903067055.1. Classification (NCBI taxonomy): domain Eukaryota; kingdom Metazoa; phylum Chordata; class Actinopteri; order Cyprinodontiformes; family Poeciliidae; genus Poeciliopsis; species Poeciliopsis paucimaculata. The sequence continues at coordinate 192,240 of CAEGAD010043953.1, forward strand.
CTATATCTAGTTTTGTCTTATTTCAAGTATGATAAGATATTTGCACTAGAAATTAGACCAAAAATACTTGGTAAGATTGTGTGTTTTTGCAGTGCAGTTAATAATGCCACTCACCAAATTTCTTATCTAATACTAAACAGATTGATATTAGCTATTTATATGTTTCTAAATCACATATTCTAATATCATTTGATCTGTTACGTGAAACAGAAAGACTGCATCAGAGTAACTACTAGAACTCTCAATGATGTCAGCAGTGACATTTTCCAGACCTTTGCATTAGTTGATTGGGACTGGACCAGCTGCTGCTGTCTGCTTTGCTTTCCACTAACCTGTTATTCCCCTTCTGATCTTATAAGAGAGGATTTCCCAGTCCAATGTGACTGGGAATACGCCCCGCAGGGTTCCTGCAATCACTGCAGGGGGTAGCATGACCTCAGGTGACCCCACATGAACATCCCAAATGAAGATTATCAGGAACAGTTCACCAGGCTTAGATTTAAATGGTCACAGATTTAAAACTATTAAAGTTACTGTTTGTTCTGTTTAAAGCTGATTTATTGCAAGGGCGATCAGAGGAACACATCTCTCCTCCAACTGGGCTGCTTCTCATATTTTAAATCTGGGCTTCATGGAGATCTGTTGCCTTTCTGTCTTTCGCTAGCAGGTCAACTAACATTTACTCGCACTATTCAGTGAGTTAGCTTTAGCTTTTCTTTTAATTAAAATGAGCTAATATCCTAATGTTTCCTAAAAATGCCAATATTAGCATAAAGGACAGCATGTTGACATACAGCCTGAAGCCTGTAATATACTCCATTCAGTATGGAAAAACAAACACAAACAAAAATTAAGTAACAAGCCAATGTTAGCTAAAATGCCCTTAATTGCACATGGGTTATCACTAGCATGTTGACAAACATTTCTCATTTATTATTTTAGCTAATTATGGCAACGTTACCCAACACTGATGTAAAATTTTAGCTAATTTTATATCAAATTAGGTCACATGCTAATGTATTTTAAATATGTTAATGTTAGCATAAAGGATACCACTAGCATGTTGACAAACAGTAACATAGTCCATTCAGTATGCAAAAACACACAAACAAAAATGAACTAAAACACTAATGTTAGCTAAAATGCTCCGGGTTATCACTAGCATGTTAGCAAACGTTTTCTCATTCTAATGTAAGCTAATTATATCAGTGCTATAAAACACTGATATAACTTGTTAGCTGTTTTTATATTAAATTAGATAACATGCTAATGTTTCTTAAATATGCTAATATTAGCACAAAGGATATCATGTTGACATATAGGAACATACTCCACTATGAACTCTGCTGTTGTCTTCATTTTGGGTAAATTTAACACATGGAGTGATGTGCACTGGTTAATATAAAAAGCCTGTTTAAAAGGTGATATTTGTTGGCACTTATATTCCAAGTGATGCTTTGTATGCTGACAGCATAGCTTGTTGGATGGAGTAGATAGTCAGATGTGCCCAGATGTGAGAGCTGATAAAGGTTACAGATGGTGTTGGAAGCATTGCAATGAAAGAGAATAATAGGGGTCAGGAAAATGTGACAAATAGCAACTGATTTTGTAAATTCCTGGATATGTATTTGATGATGTTGTCATCACAGTATTTGATGACGACACTGGCATAATTTCCATAATCATGTAAAAATGTTGCGTTCTTATTATGGCCGGGACTTTAACATGTTAACTTTGATTCAATTTTAACGCCATAATTAACTTTTCCTATTTATTTATTTATTTTTTTTTTATTTTACAAACAAAATTTCCAAAAGGAACCTTTGGATTCTGGTACATCAGCAAACAGTGATAGATGACAAAGTCGCTTCTCTTGCTCACCAGAAGTTAATTTCTGCTTTAAAAAACTCTGATCTGATTGGACGTTAACAGCTATAAACATCTGTAATAGATGTTAAAGCCCAACAACAGCTGATATTCATCTTCAGGGGTTGGACATTCAAAGAGATTGGCGATGAAACTAGTGATCATCAGACATTATTCCAGTTTTCACACACACTGTTTCTCTACATTTGTTGGTTACAACGTTTGAGTTGAGGCTGCAAAACAATGAGCAGTGTGAGGTCTAAACAAAGTAAATTTAAGGTCTCTAATGTAATTTTATAGAACATAACTTACTTAAGTTAACGTAAGTCAATATGAGATACCTGCAGCATGATAAATTATGTAGCTGATGCAACTCGAGGTGTGATATATGGTATTTATACTGAAGATTGCAGCATTAATGTTCGGTATAAACTGACTGCTGCCAATAAAAACAGAAAAGTAGAGATGCACCAATCAAATCCTGATTTTATATATACTTTTAAAAAGGACTACAGATGGATTTGTGCTTCATCTGCTCCGGTCTGTCAGACTGCCCCTGACCTTCATCTGACCTTTATTAAACTGCAGAAGTTCAAGTTGCTGTTTCATGTGCTTACTTCTAAATTTTTAAGCATTTATTGACTAAGGAAGATAAAAAAAAACTTACTGACTTACTTCTCAACAATCAAAGGAGATTAAAGGAAATTTGGACTTTCTGGTGAATTTATTGATGCATCTCTACAAAAAACAAACAAACAAACATTTATTCCAACTACAGGAATTGTTATAATAAACAATTTGTCAGATTTGGGTGATTTAAAAATTACATGACACGCTACTGCCTGCCGTTTGCAAAGTAGCCAATCGGAGAGCTCCATTTATTTTCCTTGGATTCTGATTGGCTGTATACCGAAGTGAAGAAATAAAGAAGACTGTAGATATTAGCTTCTGGAGAAGGTTTCCATTGTGCATATTAACATACACTAATGTATATTTGGTGCTTAAACTGATAAAATAGGCAGTTAGAAGCGTTTTTAGAAGGATTCACTGCATTTCAGTCCAAATTAAACTAGCAGACAAGCAGAGCACTGTAAAAACACAAAATCTTACCAAATATTTTTGGTCAAATATCTTACACACTTGAAACAATACAAACTTATAAGTAATCTTTTGGCAGGATAGAAGAGCTTATTTTAAGTACATAATTCCTTAATATAGATGAAAATGTACTAGTTACGCTGGTAGATTATTCAACTTGTAACATGGGAAAATGTCTTATCTGCCAGTGCAACTAGTACATTTTCATCAATATGATGAAGAGATTAACCTGTTATTTATGTAACAACTATAAGAAATGATATAGAACTTACTTTTCTCATGTGAAATAACTTT